>PYAF01005856.1:1014769-1034973 GCA_007407185.1 Glycine tomentella | reverse complement strand
AAAGAATTGACATGTAAAAGTATAATTATGTGATACTAATATGAGTTAAGCAACACATCACTTAGCATATTATCGTTACGTTAATAAAAATATATTAATATTTAATAAAAGACTAATTAATAGAAAAATTAAAATTGCATAATTGAGATATCTAAAGAACAAAAATTATAATTAAACAATGTTTTTAAGAACATATTTTCAAATAAATTTATTTACTTACTTATTTTTAATACATTGATCTTTTTCGTATTATTTTCTTTTATAGACAAAAATATAATTTAACTTTGTTTTACAACAATCATTCTTCCTCAAAAAATATTTCTCCATTTATGTATATTATGTATTTTCAATTTAATTACTTTCAATTTTTTATTGGTTTTCTTTCATTATCAAGTTACAAATAAAAGTTGCAATGGAAATTTAATTAGTTTTTTTTAATTTACTTAATTAATATTTTACATGTCAATTCTTTTATTTGTATGTTTATTTCCTATTTATCAATTTAATCAAATATACCATTTTATGTATAAGATTATCTAGATATTGGTCAAATCAATTCTATTGTTTGTATGTTTGAATTATTTTGTTTGTATGTTTACTGCTCAATAGTGTTAACTTCGCTTTCATCCCTGTGATTACCGTTTTCCTAGTGTCCTCCCTTCGCAAATTAGCTCCCAAAGGCAAGCCTAATTAAGAAGGTAAACATGATTTTCGTTGTTGTATAGTTTTTTTTTTTTTTTCTTTTTACACAATGATCGTATTAAAATTTGAATCTAAAACTTTATGCATGCTATTTCAAACTCCACCACTAGACCAATCCCGTGATTTATTGTTCTATAGTTTAGCAACACAGCCATCCTCCTCAACATATCACAGTTATTTGCCACCCCACCAATCTTACTTCTATAGAAGTTCACTTTCAAGCTTGCTGCTAGCTCAAAACACCGTACGTAGTATGCTCTTTAAAGTTATGATATTTTGCAAGGAAGATTCTCCAAAAAATAAAATAGAGTATCATTTGCAAATTTCAATAATGACATTATGAGCTCATTCCCTCACACCTTCAGCCCTTTAAATATATATTTTTCTCAAGACCCCCTAACCCAAATAAAATTTCAAATATATCCGTATTTGATCAGTATCCCACTACTAGTATAGTACAAACATCAAGGATTGTATTAAAAAAGAATGTTGTAGTCTAAATATAATGATATTTTACTTATACTAATTATCTCTTAATATATGTATTAACTTTAAACATTTAAAGATGTACAAAAAAAGATAGTAATCTTTTAAGGATATTGATTATAATAATAATAATAATAAATTTTTATTAACAATAATGGTATTTTATTTTTTTGAGTTTAATCTTTCTTTTATTACAATAAAAATATTATAATATGATAAAGAATTAAAATAATTAGTTAAAATATCATGTAATTTTTAATTTCTAAAAAAATATCTAAATATTTTTAATAATCAACCAAATAACTTTTACTTATTAAAAAATTATGATTCCACAAAAATTCTCTAGTGCCAAACGCGCACATTTCTCCATTTTTCTCGTATTATCATTTCTTCTTCCACTATATTTGTCTTCATACACAATTTCCAATACTACGGTAAACTTTCAACAGCATATGCATATAATTTTGGGTATTGAATAGTTTCATACATGCTTTGAAAATTGGACCAGACATTCAATTAGAAAAGAAATTACCAAAAGAATTAGAAAAGAAAATGACTCCGGGATCAATATTTCCTTTCATTTTTGCAACTACAGATAAAAAAAAAAAAAAAAAATGGGGATCAAACCGGCCGTCGAACGGTATCTTGTCACTGATTTTAATTGGTAAAAGTTCAATAATTTCATTGCCCTCAACGTACTATCTCTTATTAATAATCACTTTAATTAAATGGAGTAACCTTTTTTATAAAAACATATTTTAAATTTTTTGAGAATGACATAAAATTATGTACTCTTACTAACCAACGCGGCCAGTAGTGGAGCCTGAAATTCAATTTGAGGGCTGACAAAAAAAAAATGTTATACATTAATAATACAAAATATTTTAGATAATCATTCAATTATAATCTATCATAAATTTATAAATTTTAAAAAATAATTATCGTAAAATAATTCAAACATTAATTTACTTAACAATGTAAAACAATTATCAGTGCATATGTATTCAACTTTTACTTAAATATACTTTTCAACAAAATATTAAATATACTTAAGAAAAGAAGAAACATTAAAAATTAAACCTTTTCCATCAATTAAAATTATCTTTTTTTTAGAAAAAATTAAAATTATCTTATGTACAGTATCTCTTGTAAAAAAAAAATTCCATTTAACTTCATAGATGAAACATAAAAATTAAATTTGGGGAGAAATTTGGTTTTTCTTTTCTTATTGTTTCTCTTTTTAATACTTATTTAAAAAAATTTATCTGACATGACCAATATATATATATATATATATATATATAATATTTGGCTCCTAGCAATTCCACCTATAAACCTGCATTCTTTGATATCTAATAATCTTTGTCCCTGACCTATCTAATAATCAGTCCAAAAATAGTGATGTTATTTGTTACTAAAGTAAATTCACACGAATTGCACTAAACATAAAATGGACGATTGTGATTTTATAAAATAGATATTGATTAAAAGATTTAAAAAGCATGTAAAAGAGGATTTGTTGAAATCAAACGTCGTGCGACTATTACGAAATTAAATTTCATAACAAACAGGAGTTTTCGTAAAAAGAAAAAAAATATATGAGAAATTAGCATATGTCTTTATATATTTTTATTTAATTACAAACTATTATGTATGGTAAAGTTGTTAATTTTGATAATAATTACTTTCTTAAAAAATTGATAATAATTATCTTAAAAGTCATATAAATGATTATATCTAATTAATTGCTAGTGAAAAAGCTTTTAAACCAACAATACATGCTTATTAACTCTTAAAAATTGGTAAAACTTACTAGAAAAACCCAATTATAATGGTTGAATAATTGGCCGGTTTCAATGGTTTCTTTTCATTTTTTATCTTTTATGATATTTAACTCAATAAAAAATACTTTGTAATTAGAAAAAGGTTAAATGTCAAGTAACAAAAATCTGTGTCTGAGAATTACGTATAAACTATTATCATTTAGCCTATTATTATAAAGTATTTTTCATAAAAATGTATAGAATAACTTTTATTAATTTAAAATTTCATGTATCAAATAGTTTATAATTTATGTTAGTCTGTTATTTAACATTTGATATAATCTAAGATATATATTTAATTATCCTCAAGTTGATTACCATTTAAATTTGGTTAAATCAATAAGTCTTAAATATAATTTTTCAGCAATTCAATAATTAGTCTAGTTGTAAAAACGTTTATTTTTCTTTACTAAATTTGAGTAAATAGGTACCTTTCTCTCTTACTTGAGGATCATACCTATGATCATTTTCATACATGATTCACAGAGATTAAAATCCTTTTTCTTTTTTGTCTTAAAAATCGTATCAGTTAGCTTGTTAAAATTTTCACAATCTCATCAGAAATGGGATGCCTCACGAATGAGAACGTCTATTTCAATTCCATGGGCCAGCCCTACTCTAGGCATCTACTAAACACACTATATAGTTTTCTTATACACTATATAGGCACAGTGCATTTCCTTATTTACCCTGGGTCATTTTTTTAATTAAATTCAAAACAAAACCAGAAGAAGCGCCTTTCGTTTCCTTCCTCTCCTTTACTTTCTTCTCCTACACAGTGTGCCGTAGCTCTCCGGTGTCGTTGAAGGAGGCAGTCCAGTCGACCGGCATTGGTGTGGTCCGGGAAGGTGGTCGCGTCGGAGTTGGTGGTCGGTGTTGGCGTCCGTCGAGGAAGGTTAGGCGCTGTGTCGAACGGATTGCTAAATCCGTGTTAAGGTTTTAGGGATTGATACGGATTATGTAATCCGTATGATCTCTACGGATTGTATAATCTGTAAGGTCCATACGGATTACATAATTCGTATGTAGCATGTGTTTTGAATGATCCGTAAGGTACATACGGATTACCTGATCCGTAAGGTCCATACGGATCATGTAATCCGTATGTACCTTACGGATCATGTAATCCGTATGTACCTTACGAATCATTCAAAACACATGCTACGTACGGATCATGTAATCCGTAGAGACCATACGGATTACACAATCCGTAGAGACCATATGGATTATGTAATCCATATGGTCTCTACGGATTGTGTAATCCATATGGTCTCTACGGATTACATGATCCGTACGTTACCTAAAACCTTCAAAACCAGTTTTAAATTTGTCAAATTGTGATTTATTTTTGTATATTAGGTAGTTGAAATTTGATTGACTGTAAATGGATTGGTTGTTAGGGGATATGAGGCAACATTGTATGTCATATATAGTTGGTTGTAATGTAAGTGTATCATTGACAATATTACATGTAGCTATATGCATTTTGATAAGTGAAGCTGTAATGTGAGGTATAAATTAAAGTGACAATGCAGCCATCAGATTCAATTCATAAATGACATTGCTAATGGTTCGAAATTTACAACTTAAGAAACATGGTCATTTTATTTTGTTGTTTTTTAAGCATACCTAATTGAAATATAAGTATTGAACATTGGTGAGTTGTTGTGTTGAGTTGACACATTTTGCATGTCATTATGAATTGAATATTGTGATTAGTTGGGATTGTGCAGGTATAAGCATAATGAGTTGAATATTGTGGCCAACAAAGTTAACAATTTGCATGTCATTAAGTATTGTTATATGGTAGTTAGTTATTTTTTGATTAAGAGTTCGATGAAGTTGAAGAAAGTAGATAGATTGATGATATGAAAATAAGACTGAGGGAATATGCAACCAATGCTATGTATATATGTTCGTTAATTATTTGTTTTAAGTTTATGACTTTGTTGATTAACAAATGGTACAGATCATGGCAAGAACTAGAGGAGGATTGCGGCGGCCTGTAGAACAGGGCGGTGAACTTCGAAGGCCTACCGCATCCGCAAGAAGACAACGGGCAGCTGAACATGTTCCTGAGGAACCTGTTGTTGAAGAACAAGTTATGGAGCTCGAACATGTACCAGTGCACGAGGATGTTGGGACCGAGTCTGAATGCTTCCCAGGTGGTCCGGAAGATGCTTCTGTTTTGATTGATTACGCTAACCATGTCGCACTGAGAGTGTGGGCAGGAGAGGTATTGATGTGTTCAAGTAAATACAAATTAATAGTTATTTTTCTATGTATGTATTGTAAGTAACAAACATTTTTGCAGGAACGGGCAGAGTTAAAATTGGCGTCCCATGGCCGTAAGGTAGCAAAGTTTGGAAAGCCAACACCCGAGATTGAAGGGTTAGTCGCAGCTACCGAGTTAAGCCCGTTGATTTCGACTTCTGTGGACACTGGTGACAGGGGATTACTTTCTACGTTTGTGGAGTGTTGGCACGCAGAGACCAGTAGCTTTCCACTTCCCTATCGGAGAGTTGAGCATCACTTTGGACGATGTTGCAGCATTGTTACATCTCCCAATCATGGGAAACTTGCAGACTTTTGAGGTCATTGATGTGGGGGAGGCAATAACACTCCTAGTTGAGTTGTTGGAGGTGACTGTAGATGATGCGACAGCTGAGACTGAACAATGCCATGGAGCATATGTTCGATTGTCTTGGCTTCACGAATTATATGCTGCGAAGTGCGAAGCTAGGCAGTGGATATTGGCTGCGCGAGCCTATTTGTTGCATTTGGTCGGTTGCACTATCTTTGCGAACAAGAGTGCCACACACATCGGTGTGGTATTCTTGGGTGCATTTCGCGATCTTGACCAAACGGCAGGCTATGCTTGGGGTGCAGCCGCTCTGGTCTACATTTACAACAACCTAAACTATGCATCCCAACACCACGGGAAATACCTAGCCGGATATATTTCATTGATACAGGTAATAGGAACACATCAATATTTTGGTTTATTTACTTATACTATGAATGTTGTTAATTCTTTTTATATGTTGTGCTGCAGTGCTGGGTGTATGAACATTTCCCGACCATTGGGAATGTCATCCCAAATACCGAGTACGAGGAGAGGTTTCCACGTGCATGCCGATGGAAAGCTGCGAAGGCTTTACCAGTTTCAACCTACCGTAGGCGGATGGATAGGTTGACTCTTGATGATGTAGTTTGGACGCCTTACCAGGATCACCGTGCACACAGGGAGTTCGAGACAATTTCGTTATACTCAGGGTACATTAGATGGGGGCAGCTGTCAGTTCGCCATTTACCGGAGCGGGTCATGCGACAGTATGGGTGTGTTTAAAACATTCCACAGTTGCCTCCTCCTGCATCTTTGTCCACTGACGAGATCGATGACCAATGGACTCACTTTTCCGAGTACATTGTTGGCACTGACGAGTTGGTCACGTATCCTAGTTAGTGTGTTGGTGACTACATGAGGTGGTTCTATCAGGTGTCGCATCCATTTATGAGCCCACCAGAGCATGGGGAGCCGACCCAACATCCTTTGAGGGTCACTACTATTTTACAGGATCACCCTACTCCCCCTACGACCCATGAGGATGACACACCACCTGCGCCAGATGCACATGCCGCAGCTTCTGATGATGGTCACACCGCTCCACATGCAGTGGTAAAATTATCAGACATTTGACTTATTTAAAAGTTATAGGAATTCACCATGCAATATTGATTGACTATGACTGTGTTATTTGATTGTGGTACATTGTAACAGGGTATGTGCGAGAGACTAGCAGATGGGTTGCAATGCATGCTCGACACATAACAGGTTCTTCCTGGCACGGAGGCATACTCATCTGTACAACACTTGTTGCGATTAGCACGTAGTGTGACACCGCGTGGAAACATCTTTGTGCGCACGAGTAGACTGAGGGACGCAGTTAGGAGACGAGTTGCGTGATTGACACATTTACTACATTTGTCTGAAATTCTTGTAAACAGTTACTACATTTACTACATTTGACGCAGTTAGGAGACGAGTAAACAGATTGGCACAATATTTTATAAGCATTGCATGGAACTTGTTACGTTTTCATTCAATTCTTGATCGTCTGAAATTCTTTATAATGTTTTTAACAAAGTACACCAAAACGAAACTATGCTAAATCAACATATTCAGGTGGTAACTTAATGGAATCGGAATACAGCCTCATTCGATGAATGTATGGAATTTCCCAATGTCTTGCCTCATTTGAGTAGTGTGTAGGCCACAAGAAGGCAGTGCATGGGATAGGGCAATCAGCTGTCAGTTCAACCTGTTCGAAATACAATGTTTGTTATAAATTAATATTTACCAATGTCAAAAAAAAATAAAAGTCTAAAGATTGATGGTGCTTGTTATACCTGGACAAAATGGTTACCATACACATGACCAATACAAACGATGCGATGAATAGATGGATCTTTAGGAGGTTGACTTCGCAGAGGAAAAAATGTCATACTTTGTTGCATAGAAAGCGAAACAACAATGACATTATACCTTGAAGCGATGACATACCCCATGTCGGTAATATCCATCCACTTATCCATTGTTACCTACACAATCAAAATTTATTAGTTTTGATATCTACATCTAACAAATCATACATACCTTGGTCAAATGTTTTAGAAACTACGGTCTTACCCTTGATAATCCATCAACAAGAAGGGACTGCTTTAAGTGTTCAAACCTATCAAACCCACCAAACAATGATATATATTGATCAGCCCATTCTGAAAGTTCCTTAAGCAAATGATTGCGGACCAAAGACCAAGAATCTTCACCGCAACCTAGCCCAGCAGCAATTACACGATACCCACAATTACCATCAGCTTTAACATCAGTGATGTTAACAATGAACTTCTGCATAAAAGGATGAAATTGGTCCAGCATAGAAATGTTGTTGTTTTTCATTGGCCGATCAGATGAGGAACCAGATTTTTTTCGTGTGGAGCAACTGTTTTGCATAAAATGTAATTCATCAACATATTCAAAGTAAGATGGGTCCCGCTTGGTTGATCTCTCGTGTCTTGTGTGTTTATTTTTCGGAGCACCTTTTGTTCTCACTTTCTCCGGAGGAGGATTCATCGATGTTTGATCAGGAAAAGCAATTTCTTTAAGCTTAGTCTTGATCGTCATTTTCCCACACATGTCAACATTCTGAAAACGATTGGAGATTGCCTCTATCTCATTAGTGATGTTAATTTCCATATCATCCATTCCTTGGTCAGAAAAATTTAACCTTCGCCAAAACAGATGAATGCTTGCAAGCGGTATGCTACCAAGAACTTTAGCTAGCTCACATGCACAAGGGAGACCATGGGTAGTTCTCATCATACATCCACATCAACGCGGGTTTTTTCCTGCATAAGGAACTCGCTCATACTCAACAGCAATCTGGTTCAACGCATACCGCGACACCATGCCGATAAGTCTATTGTACAATGTTACTTTAAATACATGTCCGATGACATGTGTGCTTATCTCCATTGATGCCTTAATTTCAGTATGTTGCAAGGTGATCATGTTGTTCATGGAATCCCAAACAGTACATAAGTCTCCAACGCTATTCTGTAGAAGCCTCTTTAAAGTCCAATGAGCAAACTCAACCCTGCATATAGTGACGAAATGTTAGACGGGTAAGAATATTAGGTTGTTGAACAGTACACAGTGTAAACTACCGATGAATAAATTCTTACCTGTTTGTTGTAGTGTTGCCTAGATGCATTACTTTATTTGTCCATGCGAGTACAAATTTTTCCTTATGAGGCTCCAACCATGTTTCTTTCACATAATCCACAAACGCAGGCCATGGTGCACATGCAACTTCAAACTTCTTCAAACATTCATCGTAAGCTTGCTCAGAACGACAATCAACAAGGGTCCCCCAAGCTTCCATGACAAAGTCCCATGCCAAATTTTGGCGTATATAAGTTTTACACTTTGCCTTCACATTCTTGTCAATGTGAAACCGACACAATAAGTTGGTTGACATTGGAAAAACAGTTTTGACAGCAGCCATCAATGCTAAATCTCTATCGGTTACAATCACTTCTGGAAAAAATTCACTCTTCAGAAATAACCCTCTAAAGCGTTCAAGGGCTCACACAATATTGTTTACCCGCTCCACCTCTAAATAGGCAAATGCAGCAGAAAATGTCATACCAGTAGGTGTCACACCGACTATGTCAAGTAAAGGAAGTCTGTACCTGTTTGTTTTGTATGTACTGTCGATCAAGAACACCACATGATATGCATTGGTCAATTTCACTGAATCTGGATGTGTCCAAAATAAGTCACGTACCACATTTTTTTCTTTCATTCTGTGCCAATGAATATACATGTCACATTCAAGAAGCTTCATTAACTGTTGCATTTCAGTGTTATCACCTCTTATCTGCGTGCGGTATGCATACCTTGCATTGTACAGTTGCTTCAAAGTTGTATAGTTATTGGCATTGTGCTCCTTCAAAGTTAAAAGAATATTTTTTGGCTTTACCAGTGACCTTGTCATATCAGCAACAATGATCTTTTCCTCCTCATTTAGCCGACCAGCATATGCGTGTCCACATAATGAGCTAGCCAAACTATGATTATGCATGCCACATATTAATTTCACAACCCACCCTTCACCTCCTGGCCCGGGTTTTGCTCTCAGCTTAAACGGACATTCACATTTTCTACTGCTACCCGTTGTAGGTACAAAACCTTTTTTGAATGATCTATACTTTCCACTCCTTTGACAGCCAATTATAACATAGGATATTGTTCCCAATTTTCCACTTGCCATGCCACTCCTCATTATGACGGCTACAAAACCATTATCAAATGCAACACTTCGAGCCCATTTCAGTACATCCTCACGGGAAACAAACACCTTCACAAATGGTACATTCATTGTTAGGTATTATCATTTGTATAGTTAAAGTCAATCATTTAACTACTTTAACTACATGTTAAATAAAATATATACCTCTTCGGTATTGAATGCTGCCGAACAATCAACAGAACAATTGACATTTTCAAACGCATCAGCTTCTTCAGGAATGTCTTCCTCCATATTCATTTCTTCAGACATCATACTATCATATATCCAGTCGTCATTGTCCATTTTAACAAATAAAATTAAAATTATTTCACTTCCATTCCAAAACATACAAATAATAATATGAAAAAACAAACGCATTTATACACATTAGAAACACCTAAAGACTTTTATTTTGACTTATAAACAACAAAATTCATTCTAAAATTAAGTAACAAAACATTAAAAACAATTTAACCCTCATACGGATTGGATAATCCGTAAGAAGGTTACGGATTGCCTAATCCGTAAGCTTCATACAGATTACTCAATCCATATGAAGCCTACATTTTCAGTCAACCATACGAGCCATACGGATTAGTAAATCCGTACACCTATTACGGATTAGCCAGTCCGCACATAGTATACGGATTATTCAATCCGTAGCTTGTAATGGATCACTTCATCTTTATCCCCCATACGGATTAGATAATCCGTACGAAACCAGTTGATCAGAAAAACACCAGTTTCAGACTTCTTACCTCGCACCCACCACCCACGATGGCCTCTCCGACGACTGTTACCGCTGAACGCCGTTACCACTACCCCCAACTACCTACTCCAACACCAACAGCTTCAATGCACAAGCACAACAGGATCAACTGAGCAAGGAGCAGCAAAAAAACCAACACTACTTACCCACGACACAACCACCAGGTAATAAACAAGCTGAGGGCACTTTTGCCATTTTAAAAAATTTATATAGTGTATAAGAAAACTATATAGTGTGTTTAGTAGATGCCCCTACTCTAGGTTATCTTGATCCAGTTCAACTTGACTGACCCATTCACCAATAATATTAAGGGAGTTGCTATTAATCCCACAAAATTGTTTTTAACACCAACCAGTCCTTTGGAAAGACCAAAATCGCCTTTGGCAATATTTAACACCACCCTTTTCCACCCCACCACTCTTTCTTCATTCCTTTTACCCTTTCCACTTTTCCTTATTCATTTCTTCCTTTTTTTCCTCTTTCCGTCTCTTCACCCACGCAGGTCTCCCTTGTTGAAACTTTTCATTTTGGACATCCCAAAATCTCACAAAGCCATATCTATGTCCCCATTTGTCCCTTCTTCTAACAATAATCACCTTCCACACCCATCCCCACCTCTTAAAAAATTTCCACAAATTCATCTCAGTGTATTATTCATTTGGAAACCAAGAAAAGAAGAAGGTTCAAATCTTACCATTGGTTTTTCGCACTCTTTGTCTATGCCCTCCTCTTTCACCCTTACTCTCCATAACACTATGCAGCGCACCAAGCCCATGTTAGAGCTGAACACTAATCATATCAACACTTAACTAAGACACATGTCAAAATGAAACAAAAAAAATACAGAATTAAAATAGGAAAAATCAAGAGAATCAAAATGAAAATACCCCCCTCCCCAATTTACGATTAGGATAAAAAAGTAAGTTCTTAAGAGTTATTTTGTTTAAAAAAAAAAACATTTTTCGCTTTTAAATACAAAAAAAAAAAAAATCACATTGGTTTCCGTTTCAAGAATTTACATAAGAAACGTCCAAAGCAGGTTTATTTTTCTTCATAAATACTTTTGTTTCATGATATTATATATATATATATATATATATATATATATATATATATATATATATAACCTAGTCTTTGACGGGAATGTATATTGGTCAAATTCATTGGATGAATTCACCTCGTTAAGTGCGAAAAGCTAGTAAGTTGAGGTAAATAAAAGACTTGCATCTTTTGACCTCGTAGAAGACCATTGGCTTTAAAATTCAAACTTCATCAATTAGTCCACTTGGTTGAAAACCTATCAATTCTTAATCATTTCTGGAAAGTTCCATAAAATTTCCTGTAAAAGATTGAGGCCCCCCACCCCACCACCATTTAGGCTGTTTTTCTTTTCTAGGATACAAATAAAAGGCCTCGGACGGAAATGACATGAATGGATTTGGTGCAGATGATTTTAGAAAGAAATAAGTAACTAATTTGTGGGTCTAACCATTTTATTTCTATTAAATTACTATATAATATTATTTTTATTCTATTTTTTATTTATCTTTCTTAAAACAAACAACACAACATATTATATTTTATTTTTACTCCATTTTTTATTTTTTAAATTATCTTTCTTCTATTTTTATTTACTCTATTTTTCTCCTCTAAACCAAACAAACCCTTAAGAAATGGATAAAATAGTAAAAAAAAAAAAAAGTTATGAACAATAATTAAGTCAATTTCTTTTCAAATCGTTCAAAACTGTCAAATTGAGAAACAATTAATAAATAAAGGTATTATGAAATTATATATAATACTATATTGTATTATTGCATTACATCTTACTTCTTTTTGGTGCAAACACTACATCTTAGATTAATCAATCTGGACATTACCAACTAAAGTCATCCTATTTTATTGCACTTCATTTGATTTTTAAATTAATCTAAACGTAACCTAATTTAATTTAAATTAAATATCATCACAATTTTAACTTGCTAAAATCTAAAACATAATAACACATATTCTGTTTTACTCATTTAAAAATTATTTTATTTTTTATCTTCTACTATTTTCCGTCGTGGTTTAATATAAAAAAAAATCCCAACCAAACAAACTACACCACGACAGAAAAATAACAGAAGCTACATCTTGCAACAGTAACGAAATAAAGGCTGGAGCAAATCCATTGAGATTATAGTGTATTTAATTTTTATTTATTTTCATTAAGGAGTAATTCATATTTGGTTAACTGAAAATCCCCCTTTAAAAAAAAAAAAACTGAAAAATCCCTCTATATTCATTTTAATCATATAGCTCACTCAATTTGCTGCATCATATGCGTCAACCTTTAAAGCAAGTCAACCTAAAGAACAACCCCAAATGTTACCAAACAAAACATTAATGTAACATGTGGATTTAATTTGGTAATGTTGACGTTTGGAAGACGATTGACCTGGTAAACCAATATGTGGGTTGCCAATTAAGGTCAAGATAATATTTGTTAAATTTTACCTTCATAGTTAATTAATACTCAGTTACAATTGAGTCGGATCAATATATTGATGCAAAATTAACAGGCCGTGTCTAGATAAATTAAGGCTTAAAGACAAAATTTCTATAAAAAATTAACGAAATATTAATTCTTAATTTTTATATTAACCTTCTAACTTTTTGACCTACAAAATAATTATTTGTCGATGTTTTATAATCAAGTAATTTTAATATTTCATTTTCAATAGATAAAATATTTAACTTCGTTCTAAATATCTTGTCAATATTATCGATCTTACTGCGACAACAACTGTTATTGGTATTGTCAATTATTCTATAATTTTAGATTGGAATTAAGACTATCATTATTTTCAATATTATTTACGGGTAATTGATCTATAATTTTTTCATCAATTATACTTATTTCTATATCCTTTATGAATGGTAACAAATTTATCAAGAACATCATGTTATCATGTTGAGAATAAATTAAATTTTCAATTTTTTTAATTTTTCAAAACCAAAATTCATATTTCTTATTTGACATTTTATATTATCACAATTCTAAAAGTTTAAGAAGAAAATAAAATGAAAAGACAACAATAGAATTTATAAATAGAAATATTATAAAGTAAAAAAGAGAAAACGGTAAAACTATATAGCTAATATGAAAATCTTGAAAATTACAGGTTGATGTTTTCTATTGCAACAATTTGATATCAGTTATCCCCTCTGACAATTTACTTCAAGTCTTAGGAAAATAATAAAAAGATGAGAAAAAAAAAGAGAGAAAAGATAAAAATAAAATAGTGAAGAGAATAATGTAAAAATATTAATTTTTATAATATATAGAGAGAGAGAGATAAAAAAAAAATAGTCGTTAAGGTATAATATTGAAAATAATTAATCATCAAAATGATTCTTTCTTTCAATTGAAATCTTATTATTAATCACAAATTAATATTGTTATTAAAACTTTACCGTTAAAAATTAATGTTTTCAATATATCATTAAAAAATATAACTTAAAAAGTTATGTGATAAATGATTACGTGAATATTGAAATTTAAAAAATTAATGATTATATTATCTCATTGTTATTGAATATTAACAATTTATCCATGATTATGATTGTGTGTCCCTCAAATATCTATAATATTATCATAACAAAAAATAAATCTATACTATTAATAACTTTTTAATTTATGGACTAAGACACACGCCTAATTGGCCTTACTTGTCAACACGGCATAATGAATAGTTTTAAATTCAAGTTACAAATATATAACAGTGGTCGGAGAGGAGAATTCTGTGACTTTTGAATAGGATATTGCCTATTATAAAACATGTATATAGTCTATTAAAAAAATGTTACCTTCCTGAATTATGCAACTATCTCTATATATTAATCAGCAATATAGCCATGAGAAACTGATAGAAAAAAAATAGCCATGAGAATTCAAATTTTAATCACAGTTTATTATTATTACTTAAAAAATACTTTAAATTATATGTAACGCCTACATTGCTGATAATAATGAATATCAATTACCACAAAATAAAATCGCTTATATATAATGGAATATATTATATATATTATTAATGTCAAATAATCACCAAAACTTCTTATATTAATGTAAAAGTTTTCATATTTTTTTATTCATTGAAATTGAACTCAAATTCCTACAAGAATTTAAAACAAAATTCCCTAATTCACTGGTCAATCAATTGAGTTAGACTTTTTTAATATATATAATATTTCAAGAAGAATTATATCTAAACTTATTAAAGTATAATAAAAATGAGTTAAAATTATCAATATATACATTTTAATAAAAAAATATTATCATGTGAGAAAAGAATATGTTGTTAATTAGATCTTACAAAAAAGAATGATGTTAAAGAAGAAGAAAAAGGTAAAATAATGACTACAGTGGAACGAGGCTTTAGAGCATCTCCAATAAGAGATCTTGTAAGGAGATCTTAGCCTCAAAATCTAATCTTACTCAAATTTATATTGGAACAGGATGCTGGATTTCCACGTGAAGATCCGATTCTTATATAAGAGCTATCAAGATTTACAACCATTTAAAAATATTTGATTTTTTACTCTCTCTCCACAATATCCCGCGGGAAGCAACGACCAACAACAGAAAAAAAATGAAGCTTTAAAGAGAAGAATCAGATACACACCAACAACACCAACGACAACACAGATCTCGACCTTGCATTGAACAAAAATCAATAACAATTAAAAACGAAAAAATAGATCTAGACACGCTTGTCTTTGAACCTATCCGTTCAAGTTATGGTGACGTCACTGTCTTCTCCGAGGTTACGACGGCATTTGGTCGGCACTGGTTTAAAGGAGGATATGATGAAGGACAACCAAATCTGTATCTATGCAAGGTTGTTCAGAGGGAGAGGAGGGTTGGGGGTAGAAGAAAGGGTAAAAAAGAGGAGGGAGGAGAGGGGGACGGGAGCGACACACTGTGGGGAAAGAAGGGAGAAATAAAGAAGAGAGGGAGCAGAGAGTGGGGGTGAAGAAGGAAACACCACTAAAAAAATCGCTTTCGATGACGATTCTGAGAGACTTTTTACGACGGTTTTCTACTATCTTTGAAACCGCCATCATGGAAACTAAAAAATTTCCACGACGGTTCTCAACCCTTTTAGAAGGTCCAATTTCTAAAATGGTTTTGTCCAGAACCGTCTTAGAAATTGTTTTCTGAAAAGAAAAGAAAAAAATGATTGATGCTTATAAGACAATTTCTTGAAAAAATCGTCTTAGAAAATGTTTTGTGAAAAAAATGAATGCTTCTAAGATGGTTTCCAAGAAAAATCGTCTTAAAAAGTTCAATTTCTAAGATGATTATCTGGAAAACCGTCTTAGAATATCTTTTTTTTAAAATAAAATAAAAAATGAGGATTCTAAGACGATTTTCCAAAAATCGTCATAGAAAGTATATTTTTTAAGACGGTTCTTTGAAAAACCATCTTAGAATGTCTTCTTTTTAAAAATAATTTAAAAAATTAAAGGATTCTAAGATAGTTTTGTGAGGAGTCGTCTTAGAAAATTGGGGTTTATCATTTATAAATTATTTATTTAAAAATACAATATTTCTATTTAAAAGCAAAATCACTTTTTATAATTATTAAAAGTAAAATGTAAACATAAATTATTTTATCTTTATTTAAAAGAGTTTCCATGGACTGTTAACATATCAGACCAACATATCAATAATTAGGCAGTCACCTACATGCTAGGAGTTCAGATGCCGAGGAGTTTATGACATTTTTAGCCTTGCAATTTGAAGATTATTGCATCACTATGTGACAAACAACAAATTTCAAAAATTAATTTAAATATGCATTATTGTTTCTAATATATAATCTAAAAATTCTCAACAAGGTTTGCCTAACACAACAAAATCTTAAGGTAAAGAAAGTATAGTAATATCTATGCCATTTAAAGCTCATAATATTAACTAACATTTAAAGTTCAGAAGAGTCAACATCACAAAATAAATAGCATGTTGCACCTTCAGGGAAAATAAAAAGTATGTAATGGTTAAAAAGAATGTATCAAAGGTTCAAAATATGTGTTGGACCCACTAAATCACAAGGGTCATGTGTGTGCATACCAGCAAATAATTCAGCAAGTACACGGTCGTGGGTGTTTGCTTGCATATCACCACCACCCAAAATTTAACTCGTCATCAGTAAAACAATAATACAAATTTTATAAATTCATTGTCCAAAAATGATTATCTACCAATTTCACAATATTTTTCTTCACAAACGAAATCAGCTGAGATTAAAATTTTAGAAGAAATAACATTAGCAACCAAATGTACCTATAATTGGTTAAGGGTACAAAGTTAGCAAGCTTCCCACAATCTGGATCATCCTCAAGACTGTGTGTCAAACCCTCCAAACCTCTCCATCATACTAGACAATAGAATCTATGGCACGCCCTTTATCATAACAACTACATCACTAAAAGCAATAGAGCTACAATTGGAATTGCCTTAATTGCATCTTGGTTCACCATAATTGCAGCCTCTTGGGAAGCTTCCATAATTGCTTGCAACTATGATGTAAGTTAGCTTCTTATAAAGTACATACTTCAAGGAGTGGAAAAATAGGGCAATATAAAGAACAACAAAATTTCATAACAAGTTCAACACCAACCTCAGATTTCTTCATCAGAAAATCAAGCCTATTTTGGAGGTCTTCGCTAACCTTTTTAAGTTTAGCGTCCTCCACCTTGATGTGTTCCTAGAAATGAAAATGAATCACATTTTGAGTTACATGGAATCAAAAGACATAATGGAATGCAAACAAGCACATTATATCTAGAGAAGCCTTTTATTTATTCACAAAATTAGAACAAATATAATATGTTAATTGAAAAAAAAAAAAAACAAAAGAAAGATTTCATCTTTGTACATGAGTAGCCTAAAATAAAAATAAGCATGCTTCTGAAAATGTTAATATAAATTCACAGGCTCCATTTAATCTTTTCTTTCTCTCTTTTATTATCTTCTAACTCTTAAAGGTATGACCATATGATGCAATTTTTTTGTTGGGTATTTGCAGAGAGAACAAACTAGTAATATGTAAGATACTCAAACATAACAGAAAATGTATAGCAGTCACCAAAAGGAAGGAAAGTTCCCTTTATAGTGACCAAGCTTAAAATTTTTTTAAATTTACTATATTCCGTCACAAAAAGTGTTAGCGACGGAATTAGCAACGAAATTAGCGACGGAATTAGCAACGAAATTAGCGACGGATTTAGCGACGGCCAGAGAGTGGCACCGTTAGCGTGGGAGGTGCGCCAGAGTGTACAAAATGACCAATTCTTTCGGGAATCTGGCACGGTTAGCGCCAGAATTAGCGCGGGAACGCGAACAGGACCTCTATAAAAGGCCATTTTCGCGATTTCTGGCCCAAAAACCCTTCCCTTCTTTTTCCTTGCGTCATTCCTCCATTGTTGAGCTTGGGAAGCTCCATACCACTCAACCATTGACCAAAACACTTCACACCCAACATGAAACTTGTAGGGAATCACTCTATGAGCTAGAATCCTTCATCACTTTTCCCTAAAAACCATCAAATAGAGAGATCCTTTTCTTTAGGAAATTTCTCTAAACTTGAGTTTGGCGGGAAAAGGGGGCGATTTACGGACACACACGCTTGGAGAAGTGATCCTCTAGCATTCCTTGACTGTTTAGAGGTAAGAAACTCAAGTTTTACCGTTTGATTTGTGAAATTGTTCTTGAGGTGAATAGTGACCCAATTGAGTTAGAGTTGGAATTAGGCTTGGGTCCTTTAGAAAAGTATGTTTAGAAAGTTGTTGTGATGAAGGATTAGTTTTGAAATATTGATTTCATGGACTTTGGATTTTTGGCTCTGAGAAATTTATATGTAGGAAGAATGTTGGCTAAATTGGTGATTGTAGAACATGCATAAGCCTTGATACTTGTACAATATGTGTGCAGGAGGCTATATAAATGGTGAAATTGTGTTGAAGTAACCGTTCTAGCCATATTGTTAATCCTTGAGGTTTGGCCTGTATAATGTTGAACTCTTTGAATTGGTTGATGCAGAGTCTTTGGGAGACTCTAGTGCCTTGGTTAGGCCAAGATAGGCCCTGCTAAGGGTCAGTGAGTTGACTATAATGTAGTTAGTTCTGATAACCTTAAGATAGAGAACTAAGAGGTTTAAATGGAAAGGAATGATGTTTCTTTTCATTTTAACGGTTAAGAACTGTTGTTATGTACTTAATGTCTTGTAAGGTTATGTTGATTATTGATTTTGCCTGTGTGCCTTTGTATAGGGCATGACATCGATGGTATTAGTGGCGTAGACCACCGTTCTGGGATTGAACTGCAGAGTGCTGCTTTGCCAGGTAAGCTCTTTGCTCTTGTGGAATGTTTCCCACTGCCTGTGTTCCACCATACTCCGAGGGAGTGATGGGTGCATACATGATGCATGTGCATTGAATTAGTTGTTACAGCTTTCCTCATGATAATATGTATGCATGATTCTATGCTTTGTGTGTATAGTTACCTTTTGAATAGATCTTTTGGCCAGTTAGATACATATGGACCTCCCTAGGAGTAGAGCGCAACTCCTAGTTTGGTTTGCTCACGTAAAGGGTAATGATGATCCCTTAAGACCAAGAGATAGGTGGTCCCGTCGTGGTTGAAGCCTATTCTCGGAGGTGTCATATACGTGCATCCATGTGTAAAGGGGTAGCTCCCGATGGGATGACACGGGTGTTAGTTCCAGTCTCACACTGGGGACTGAGAGTCCTAGATGCTGATGACGATGCATCTTGTGACGGGCGTAGTACTGCGGATATACATTAGAGCTAGATGATGGCTATGTATTTGTAATGAGGGCCAGGTGGTCGAGTGATTGTGATGCCTTTGATGTTGTGTATCATGGAAGTGAGCCAGGGGGAGGAGAAGCCTCCAAGAGCCCTAAGCTTACTGAGATTGTATCTCACCCCGTGTGGGGATTATATTTTGCAGGTGATTCATCTGGCAGAGATGATAGGTCTCAGGGCGGGAGGCCCCAGTAGAGACAGATTCTGTGTAGCTGCGTTGACAGTGTGTTGAGAGCTTCGTGGCTCCTTACTTTTTGTTTTGATGTATTTTGTACCCCTGCGAGGGAAGATGTTAGACTTTTGGCAAGCGTTCCAATTGTCGTTGTAAGTTTACAAAATTTATAAAAGTTCGTCTCCACAGGGACTTGTGCTACTCAGTTTATCCAAATAGAATTCAACAATTGAATAGTTATGTACAACAAGTATAGTCGAAGTTTTGATGGTTTTACGGAAATAAAGAAAAATTACGAAAGATTACGGAAGCTAATAAAACAATTTTAATTAAGTTAAAAATGTAGGATTGGATTTCATCATTCATACCTCGGTATCCAATTAATATTACCATGTATAAATCATTTTCTATTATTACTGATGCACACATTAATTAACCTCGAATCGATTCCTCGCATCCAAGTTCTAAGGATAGTTTACCGAATATCGATCCCTCGCATATTTAAGTAAATTACCCCAGCG
>PYAF01005856.1:1000057-1014669 GCA_007407185.1 Glycine tomentella | reverse complement strand
TTCCGGCAGAGTCTCCACACTAAATTTCACTTCTCTCACTTTCCTAACCTACCTAATACTAATATTTAAGAACCTAAACTAAAGAAAAAGCTTTGAGAAGCAAAGGAATGAAGAAATGGGATTTGAAAGAAGTGATTTTGGCCTTGGGGGTGCTTGGGTATTTATAGGGGGTGGCCTGGTCGAGTTTGGTCGCCCAAGCGACCCATTTTGCCTTTGTTTGGTCACTTAGGTGAGTTAGGCCCACTTGATGAAGCAAGTTGCACGTCCACTTGGCCACTTGAAGGCCCATTTGCAGCTTTAACTCGCCCAGGCGACCAAAATACACTATATTCACTCGCGTGGGCGAGTTAAAGTACCTCCAGAAGCTTCTTTTTGCCTGATTTGCTTTCTGCACCCCCAGTTTTGTTGTTATGAGTCATTTTTGGGCTTGATTTGCTTTCTGCACCTCCCAGGTTTGCTATGATTATTCGGAAGCCTCGAAAATCCACGGAATCTATCAAAATACAAAACATGATTGGATTAATCTTCCAAAATATAAAAACTACATTCATACAAGTAATAAATATAATTTAACTAGGTTTAGGACAAGTTTATAAGCAAAGTTATTGAATTCAATAGATAAGTACCTGCATTTGAAACTTGAATTTAATTGAATTAGGGCACTTATCAGAAGATGTGTGTGTACACATATGATGGACTCTATTTATGTTTATGTTATATAGACACTACATGTTTCGTATGCCCTCGTGTGAGGATGTGATCTGTGAGATCATGGCAATGAATGCCTATTCTTTTGTATCGCCACAGTGGTGGTTGAGATGATGTATATATGTTATACCCATATTGAGATATGTGGTTTATGCTTCTCCTGATATATCTGTATAGATATTGTTGATGTATCTGTCGTTCCTTATGTTATTTGGATCGATGAGGCTGGCTATCGTGTCTTTGGGATTTGTATATTTAATTGAGGTTACATACCATACATAATGAATCAAGAAATATGGTTTTGAAATCACTTCTGTGGATTTAATTAAATTAGTTACTGCGCAAATCTGATTAAGTAATCGTTAATACATCGGATGCATACGGGGTGTTACACCCTTGCTCTTTCCAAGAGCAGTTTGACTTTATATTCATGCAAATAAAAAGGAGAAACAAGAAAGAAAATACTAAGAAAATCATAAATACATATAAAAAAAAATTAACACAACACCTGCAGCAGCTTGCTTCTGCAATATTCAATGCCTACTAAATAAAATTTCAACTATTATGAGTAGATCATGTGTGTGGTTTGTAGTAATGACATATAAGAAGAATCAAGCAAATTTTACAATTAACCTGATCAAAATCAGTAAGTTGTTTTACAGCCTTTGCAATTTCCTCCTGGTTTTTCTCATCCCATTTTTGCTTTCTGTCTACCATTGAAAAATTTAGGAGGAGAAATGAAAAAACTAGATCTATTAGTCATAAGTGTTAAGTCTAAAATGCAACTATGTGTTTTAAAAAAGTTTAATGCCACCTTCAAACGGGAAGTCAAATTTTCTGTAAAGAGCTCATACACCAATTTATAACCCACATGCCAGACACCATATGTGTTTTTGCATGAAGTGTTGATAACCAAAGATGCCTCTGTACAAATTTTGCATGAACATTTAAGCACAGGCAAAAGCTTAATGTGGTTCATATTCTTTGACCAAGAAAAAAAGAGAAAGAAAACAAACAGAAAACAAGAATGATTGACTATTATAGATATTGCATACTAAGGGGCCCATAAAAAATTAAAATAAAAACATTGGTTGAAACATTAAGTTATGACTCTGCCAATTAATGTATAGCATGTATTTTATTTTAGAACAATTAAGTTATGGCTCTACTAATTAATGAGATAGTTGGTTTAAACTAGAGAATGATAATTGACACTAGAGTACAAAAAAATGGATTAGAGAAGGATAATTGACGCTAGAGAAAAAAAAATAAAGCATAGAAAGTTGTAGTATATCATATATAGCAATTACAAACTACAATCTAAACACTCATTATATGTCAAACAAAACACACACAACACAACACAAGAAAGAAAGAAAGAAAGAAAGAACATAGAGTACAATCATGGAATATTTGTACAAGAAGAAGCTATGTGAACCTAAATTATGAGACATGGCTAGTTAGTACAGCTACATTGGTGGTATGTTTGAGAAAGAGAACCCTTTGAATCCCTTGTAAGCATAATACACAATCCACGTGTAGTAGAAACTCGGTATGAACAAGATAAATCCCAATATTGCAAAGAAGATCCTCATCAACCATTCATACAAAAACCAAAATCAACAAAAGGGGTAAAAGAAATCAAAAAGAAAAAGCCCAAAACTTTTCCCTTTTCAAAATACCACATACTACCAAAAAGTTTTAAACTTCAGCAACAATTTCTAATTCCCCAGCTACCCAGTTGCAATTAATTAGCTCCAATTTGAAAATTAACATTTCTTTTTCTTTAGAATAGAAAAAAATTACTTCTTTTTGTTCTTCTTACCATGAGCAGTGTTGCCGCCGGCACGGTTGTAGGCCATAAGGGAATTGATGACAATGCCGCAAACGAGGAGGGAAACAGCAAGGGCGATCTCCTTGATGGGGGGTTTGTTATTGATGGTCTAAGAGATTCCCATCATGATATCCTCGTCCGAAATCGAGAACGTGTGATCTACGTACATTGTTGCAGCCTCTGTCATTGAGTTTCCTTAGCACATACGAGGTTGTTTCAATTCAATGAAGAAGAAAAATATGTTCTTTAAACTTCTCCGAATCGGCATCGCGGTGCGCCTCCACCTTGATCTGTGCCCACATCCACCCCTCATCGTCCAGCACCACGGAGGAGTTCGTCGCTAGTAATCCCATCGGCATTGTTCGGTGGCAGAATGTGAGAGGGTGCGAGCGAGAGAGAGACAGTGACAGAAGATTAGTTGCGTGAGAATGAAATTAAAAGGGAAATCACATCCCTTTCGTTGAATTGTTTTTAAAATCTTGTTTTTAACATCGATTCTTGAAGAAACTGATGTCGTAAAGCATTTTTAAAGACGATTTTGAAACAATTGTCTTTAAAAAGTTGTAATTAATTACAAAAATGCCATCGCTTTACTTACAACATCGATTTTTGTAAAACTGTAGTAAATCCAATGTAGTAAAAGACCATTTTTTAGTAGTGACGGAGAGAAAAAAGGAAAGAGAATTATGGAACCTACAAAAAATGGTTTAAGATCTAAAAATGACATATATTATTGAAGTAAAGAATGAAGGAGATATCAAGAGTGATGTGACATTGTGAGGTTCAATAAAAAAGTAACTGTGATCTCAAAATGAGATCTTCTATTGGAGATGCTCTTATGGATTAGAGGAAATAGCTAATGAAATATTTTTTTTTCAATGAAATTTTTCCTCACATTTTTTTAACCATAAAGCTCAAATCCAAACCTGGTTAGTCATTTATAATAGAGTTTTTTTTCCTCTCAACATGATTTTTTTCATCCACAAAACTCAAATATGAAACTTTACTAAAAGAATTTAAATTCAATTTCACTCATATTAATAACATATATATTAGTATTAATGTTATTTTAATATTTTTTATCTCTTATTCTCATTAGTATTGATGATTCTCTTGACTGTTGTGAGGTGTGATTCTTTTGAATTAGTTTGATATCTTGCACATAAGCACACACCCAACATTGTATCTGGATGGCTTGCATTCAAGTACAATAGTGATCCAATCATTCCTCTGTATTTTGACTCATCAACCTTTTTGTCTTTTTTATCTAAATCAAGCTAAGTTGTCGTTGCCATAGGAGTTGTAGCATCTTTGTTTTTTCTCCATGTCAAATTTCTTAATCAATTCATTGCAATACTTTGTTTGACTGATAAATGTCTCATTCTTCATTTGTTTCACTTGAAGTCCAAGAAAGAATGTTAATTCTCCCATCATTGACATTTCAAATTCATTCTGCATAGAGATTGACAATTCATCACCAATTATGTTGTCACGAGAGAGATCTTTTGTTGTTCTCCAGTCCTTAGGCTTTTGAGTAGGTGTTGACTAATCAATCTCTTCATTTGATTCATCATTTTTCTTCTCATTTTATTCATTGATTTTGACATAATCTTCTATTGGACCTGCATCATTATCATAACTCTTTTTCTCTTTTGAGGAGTTAGATGCATCACAAATAACATGTACAAATTCTTCCATGCATAAGGTTCTTTTTTTGAAAACTCTATATGTTTTACTTTGTAGCAAATATCCAAGGAAGGTAGCTTCATTAGCCTTCGCATCAAATTTTCCAAGAGACTCCTTTCCATTGTTTAAACAAAACATTTACAACCAAAAGCTCTAGGTGTGAAATGTTTGGTTTTCTACCTTTGTATAGTTCATAAGGATTTTTCTTTAAGATGAGTCTTATGAGTAATCTATTTAAAGTGTAACAAAAAATGCTCACTACATCAGCCCAAAAATGTTTTGGCAAATTTGCCTCATTAAGAAGAGTTTTTGCTCCTTCTTCAAGAGATTTATTTTTCCTCTCGACAACACTATTTTGTTGAGGTATTCTTGGAGCTGAAAATTATGGTTAATTTCATTTTCTTCACAGAATTTTTCAAAATGCTCATTTTAGAATTCACCACCATAATCACTTCTTATTGAGATAATTTTGCAGCCTTTTTCATTTTAAACAAGCTTGGCTAATTTTCTGAAAGCATTAAAAGCATCACTCTTGGATTTTAAAAACAAAGTCCATGTGAATCTTGAGTAGTCATATGAAATCTCCATAAGGCACATAGAACCTTCTAGCATAACACTTATGAGATGTGTGACCTTCCTTCATGCAGTAATGACATATAACAGATTTTGATCTTCTTTCAAAATGAGCCTTTTTGGTATGCTTTATTTTTGAAAGCCTTTTTCTATTCATATGTTTTGGAGGTACAAACCTGGTGTTTTCAAAAGGTTTTGTTTGATATTTGTAACCCAATCCAGATGTATATCCAACATACTTTTGCACACTTAACATTTAATTCAAACTACATTTTCCTCGATAAAGCTTTTTTAGGAGATCTACCAAGTATGAGTTTTGACTTTGTAAAGTCATCCATTTTTTAAGTTGGCTCTTTTTGAATTCATCAAACTCTTTTTGCAAAGCTTTGTTTTCATTTACTTTTGAAGAGGAAGAAGCACACATACACCCATTTGCTTTGTAGCTTGAAACAAGTTTCTCATTCTCTTCTTTCAACTTACAAACTTTATTTTGCATTGAAGCAAGTTTAGTGGTATGTCATCTAATGTTACCTTTTAGCTTATTGTTGGAGATTGTAACTTTTTGAGCCTCCTCATGCATTTCATAGAAAGCATCAACAAGTTGATCAAGATCAAAATTTACTTCTAATTCAGCACAAGAGTCATCTTCATCAATTGTTGAAGTAGGCAAACATTTGCTTCTTCATTTTCACTTGATGATTCAGAAGTTGTTGATGCACCTTCTTCCCATGCAATGAAGGATTTCTTTGATTTTTCATATTTATTTGCTTTCTTTTCACCTAATTGATTCTTCAAATATGTAGGACATTTAGATTTGTTGTTGCCTTGCTTACCACATTCAAAGCAGTTGTAGTTGGTGTTGTTGTTGTCACTCCTTTTGTTGAACTTAATGAACTTTATGTTCTTGTTTTTCTTCATGAATTTGCTAAACCTTTTGACTATTAGGTTCACATTCTCATCACCTTCATCTCCACTTGAGTCATCATTGTTAGACATAGGGGGAGCTTGAAGAGGATCAAGATTAGGAGACTCTTTAACTTAGATAAGTTTTAGCTTTTTACATGTCATTCAATTGAAGGCATATGTAATTTGTTAGTTGGTCAAGAGTTTCATCCTATGATCCTTTGCATTGCATAAACATCATTCATTGGCATGCATACATGGTTTTTTATCAAGTCACATGTATTGTGAAAAAGCTTAAGGTTTTCATATTTGCATAAAGAAGCCAAGTACTCAGGGTTAAGTTTTGGAAAACTACTTTTGACACTGACTTAATCGATTACCAGAATTTGGTAATCTATTACTTAAGCTATGAAGAAATAATTAATCGATTACAAGGTAACAGTAATCGATTACATAGTACAAAATACAAAATATGTTATTCCTGTGTTAATCGATTACCATATAATCATAATCAATTACTTGGTGCATTTTGGAAAATAAGATTTTCTGTATTAATCAATTACATGGTGATTTAATCGATTACTTTGCTCATATATCTTTTCCAAAAAGTTGAAGAACATTTAAATCATTGAATTTGTTCTTAATCAATTACATTGGTGGTTTTAATCGATTACATTGACAATTTAATCGATTACATTCAGTTACAATGGATAATTATAAATAGCTGGTATGTCTTTTGAAATTAAGACAGATCATTACATTACGAATTTTCATTGTTTTCAAAAGTCTTCTCAAGTGAGAAGAGATACTTTGAGTAACAAAGTTATTGTCCACAAATTCCAATATTCATGTTTCATTGAAATTTTTTTCTTGGACAAGATTTTAAGAAGCTCTTGGAGAGTTTGGTCTGAAACTTATTTGCTTTCAACCTTGACCAAGATTGGTAATCATAAGCATTCATATACTAAGAATCATCAGGTTTTTTCTCTCCATTTCTTTCTATGTAATTTGTCTTTACATTTCAGCTTGTAAGTTGCTATTTCAAAATGGTTCTTTAGGCTTGTCTAGAGTAAGGTTCTCTAAAGGGGAGAGTAGAGAGGATTCTCTATGTCTTGATCATTAGAAGTCTAATAGGGTTTTAGATTTTAGTTCTTTATCTAGGGTTGATAAAGGGTGATCTTTTGTAAGCTTGTAAAGAACAAATTTTGTTAATAGTGGAACTCTAGCTAAGGTTTGGTTAGAAGAAACTGGATGTGGCTTCTCTTGTTGAGGGGTGAACCAGTATAGCTCTTTGTGTTAATTACTTTCTCTCAATCTCATCTTTCTGTCATTGATTGCTAGTCTTTTGGATAATCATTTTAATATCAACAGATAAAATTTTTCTGCTATTGCTTTTTGTGAAGGGTGAGTCTTGATTGACTGAAAATTTGTTATTCAAAAGGGTGTCATTGTGATACGATCCTAAATCCAGTGCTTGTTTTAAAGAAATTTCAAAGACCCTATTTTAACCAATTCACCCCTCTTTTGGTTAATTGTGTGTGTTCATATTGTTTTCAATCATCTTTCTCAACATTTGAGGATGCAACTTTCAAGGTAATATTCTTCTATTTTTTGTCTGCATCTTCTGCGTGTGTTAATTGAGACATTTCTAACTCATACTCAAGTAACTTATCAAATAGTGCAGCCATAGACATCTTTGATAGATCTTTAGATTCCTTAATCCTTGTCACCTTTGGTTGTCATGGTCTTGTTAAGCATTTCAAGATCTTGATGTTTAGTTCCTCTGCATCAAATGTATTTCCAAGACCAAGAAGATGATTAACGATGTGTGTGAATCTGATTTGGAGTTGAGAGATGTTTTCAGTTGTGTTCATCTTGAACATCTCATACTCATGGATCAAGGCATGTTTCCTTGATCTTATAACTTCATATGTTCCTTCATGAGTAATTTTTAGCATTTCTCACATCTCCTTAGCACTCTTGCACCTAACAGTCCTGAAAATTCATCAAACGATAATGCAGAGGTTATCATATTCTTTGCTTTGAAATCATATTGAACTACCCTCTTTTCTACTTTTGTCATTTCATCTCATTCTTTGGAAATCATTTCATTACTAACAGTTTTGATTGGAATTAAAGGACCTTTTTCTATTACATTCCATGCACCAGGGTCATTTGATTGAATGAAGATCTGCATTTTGTTTTTTCCAAAAATTGAAGTGTTCTCCCTCAAACATCAAAGGACGATCAAGGGAGGCACCCTCCTTGAAGGTAATTTGTGTGGTATTAATTTTCTTTGAAAAAAAAATAGTGGTCTTGAGTAACACACAAGAACCAGCTCTGATACCAATTGAAAACAATATGAGCAGCACACAAGAACCAAGAGGGTGGCGAATTGGTTGATCTTGGCCAATTAAAATTCTTAAACAATCAGAGTTAAAAAGATTGTATCACAAAACAATCCAAGAAAGCTTTCGACCAATCAAACACCAAACCTTAAAGAATGCAAACCAAAACTTTTTTTGTTGATTGTGAAATGCTACACCAACGAATGACAATTTATAACCACAAGAAAAAATAAAGAGAAGTAGTCAATACAAAGATTTATACTGGTTCACTTCTCAACCTAGAGAAGCTACATCCAGTTTTTCTAACCAACAAGTTAGAGTTACACTAACAACAATATGTTTCTTACAAGCCTTTACAACCACTCTTAATCACACCTAGATCAAGAATTAGATATCTAACTCACATAGATTCTATGTTATCAAGACACAGAGAAAACTTATCTTTACTCTTACATCTAGAAACACCTATTCTAGAAAAGCCTTAAGAAAAACTATTGTTATAGTTACACAAAAAGAAATTCTAAAAGAATTTACAAACAAGTTATATGGAAAGAAACCACCTAATGATCCACTACTGATGTATGCAAAAGATTACCATACTTGAATCAATGGTGAAAGAAAGCTACTTCAGAACTTTCCTTCCAAAATCTTCTTTTGAAACTTTGCCTAAAAAGAAATCATCTTTATAAATCTTGAAGCTTGAGGATTTGTGGGACTAACTCAGAATAGCACTTTGAATCTTTTCTTTCTTCAGAAAGCTTATGAAAATACTTTGATAATTCGTTGTATCTTTTCAAAACACTCAACATCTATTTATAGAAAATTGTTGTAACTGTTAGTAATCGATTAATTCACTAATGTAATCGATAAATTAACTTATGTAATCGATTAATTACTCATTTAATCGATTAAAGTGTTCTTGAACTTTCTGGAAAAGATTTATAAGCAATGTAATCGATTATTTCGCAATGTAATCAATTATCACAGGAAGTCTTTTTTTCAAAATGCGTCAAGTAATCGATTACCACCATATCGTTATCGATTATCACATGAAGATTGTGCTGTGATTTTTTGTAGTGTAATCGATAACCATACTCTTGTAATCGATTAAAGTGTTCTTTAAAACTTAAGTAATAGATTATCATTTTCTAGTAATCAATTAAACTAGTGAGAAAATGTTTTTCCAAAAACTTAAACATGGAACACTTGACTTTTTATGCAATCATGAAAACTTTATGTTTCAGAAAAGTTTTTTCACAAAACTTATGTTTTTATGAAAACATGAATGTAAAAACATGAATGAGCTTTATGCAATAGATCATAGGAAGTCTCATCTTAGACTTACACAAATTACAACTACCAATCAATTGAATTGGCATGTAAAAAGCCTAAATACTTTGCTGCCTAAGAGACTCAGCTTCTTAATCCTCTTGAGCTCCCCCTGACTCTAACAGGTATAGCTGGAAGTTAGTGGACAGTTTTGTTTTATGTATTTTGCATGTGGGTTTGGTGTTGTTATCTAATAATGAGCGTTATTGGTTTGTAGCTTGTCAAAAGAGTTGTCTTGAAAATATGATTAGAGTTTCATATTTTAGAGTGTTTCTATACTTTTGTATTGATGATTTTGTTTCTTAAGTCTTAAAAAATAAGTAAATTTATAAATGTTTAATTGTATCATAGGTGACATCTTGTGAAACACCAACATCCCAAGAAGCATAACTCAAAATTCAAGACCTAATATTAGAAGGAAGATTGACATAGCTTGGGCACATTGTAAGCTCATTCAGGAGGGTGACAAGATTGCTATGATGTGTATTTACTGTGATAAAATTGTTTGGGGAGGTGGAATTAATAGATTAAAGAGTCACTTGGCTGGTGAAAAGGGTCAAGTTTCTATGTGCAAGAAGGTGTCTCTCGGTGTTCGTTATCAAAGGAAACAAAATATTGAAGACAATAAGAGCAAGAATAAGAATAGAAGAATTGATGAAGAACATGATTTTTATTCACCCAGTGAAGAAGTAGTGAAGTGTCAATAGAAGTTGAACAACAAAGTGAACAAACACAAAGGACAACTGAAAAAGTGAAGACAAGTTGTTGCATTGGGAATTATTTTCAACCTATAATCACTCCTGGATCTCAACCTACCTTGAAAAGTGTGCTGCAAAATAAACAAGTGAAACAAAGGTGCGACCTTGCTATTGCTAAATGGTTCATTGATGCATCTATTCCATTTAGTGCAGCTAACTCAACATATTTTCAGCCTATGATTGATGCTCTCTATAGCATGAGTCCAGGATACAAGGCTCCAAGTATGCATTGTCTTCGTGGTGATTTGTTAAATAACTGGGTTGATGATGTGCATAAACTTGTGGATGACTATCAATCCATTTGGAAAAAAACTGGTTGTACTATTATGGCAGATGGGTGGACTGATGGGAAAAGGAGAACTCTTATCAATTTTTTGGTTTATTGTGCTAAAGGAATTATTTTTCTAAAATCTGTTGATGCCTCTTATGCTTCTAAATCTGCTGGTTTATTGTTTAAGCTTTTCAAGGATGTCATGTTATGTGTTGGTCCTGAAAATGTAGTTCAAATAGTAATTAACAATGTTGCCAATTATGTTGATGTTGGTAGGTTACTGGAGAAAGAGTTTCCTAAACTGTTTTGGTCTCCTTGTGCAGCACATTGCATCAACTTGATGTTGCAAGAATGGGAAAATTGGAGGAAGATAGCGAGGTTGTGTCACATACCTCAAAAATTACTAAATATATTTATAATCATTGTTATGCTTTGTTTTTTTATGAGAAAATGTACAGGTGGAAGGGAAATACTTTGTCCTGCTCCTACTCACTTCGTCACTAATTTCATTGCTTTGTAGAGTAATTTGGCTCAAAAAGATGCATTAAGAGTCATGGTAACATCTAAAGAATGGATAAGCTCAGCTTATGCCAAAGAAGCCAAGGCGAAATAATTTGTGGAACAAGTCTTAGATTCTGGGTTTTGGAATAAATGTGTTGATGTAGTGAAACTGACTGAGCCAATTGTATGTGTGTTGCATATGATTGATAGTGAAGATAAACCTGCTATGGGTTTTCTTTATCGAGCCTTGTGTAAAGTTAGAGAAGAGATGATAAAGAGGTTTCGAAGAAATAAAACAAAAATGGAGCCTTACTTGAAAATCTTATATCATAGTTGGGATTCACAACTTCACAAAAATCTTCATGCCGCATGTTATTGGTTAAATCTTGCTTATCAGTTTAATGAGGAAGAACTTGAACAACATATGGCTACAACAATTGATCTGTTAGATGTCATTGAAAGATATGCGCACGGAGATAGTCAGTTGTGAACTAAGCTATCTAGTGATAGAAGAATTTACAGTAATGCTAAGTTGGATTTTGGAAGACAAGTTGCTTTGGATGAACGAAATACAATCATACCAGGTAACTTTCATAACTTGTAAATTGTAATTCTTCTTAATATTTATTTGTGAGTTGTGACTTTATTTGTTATTAATTTATTTTATGACATGCAATATTTTAGATCAATGGTGCGCATCTTATGGATGTGGGGTACCACATTTGCAAAAGTTGGTTATTCGTATTTTAAGTCAAACTTGTAGCATTTCAAGATGTGCGCGGAATTAGAATGTATTTGAGCACATTCATTAAAAAAAAGGTTGGGGCATCAGAAACTTAATAATTTAGTCTATGTTCATTACAACGTAGGTTGCAAAATAGGTATTATGATATTCTTATTCTTTTTCATTGTTTATCTTTCTATATTACATATGGTTACATTTTTGTGCATGTGCTTAGGTAAAAGAGACAACAAAGCTATGATCCTATTAATTTGAAAACACTTGATGACCATGTTGATTGGGTAATGGAGGATTCATCACCATTTTTAACCGTAGAGGAAGTGGATGCATTACAAATATGACAATTGAACCACTTTCAAATGATATTGGTATATTTTAATCATATTTTTATTTCAAATTTATTTTACAATTGTTATCTCTAAATGTTAATTAGTAATTACTACTTTCTATCTAAATTTTTTGTCATAGATCCTTTAAATTTGGATGATGATATTGATGAAGCACAAGACAATTCCATGGAAAACATGAATTTTAATGAAAATAATGTTGATCATGTAGTTACAATGGAAGATTCTTGTAAGTTCTTTAATGAATAAGAAGTTTCTGAAAATGACAATGACTTAGTTTATGTCCCTTAATTGTAGAAAATAGTTGAACTTGTTTAGGAATATATGATAAACTTAAACTTATTTAACTATTTATTTATATTTGTGATTTTTGTTATTTGTTTGTTTGAATTTGGATAATGGTATTTTTTTAATATTTTGATATTTAATTATCTATCTTATGAAATTATATTAATTTGTAATATTTTTTAATTATTTTAAGATAAATACAAAAAATTTATATTTTTTTATAAACAAAATCATAAAATTAATTAGTGACCAATCCATTAAATTATTCATCCAGTTACTTAACCTGATAAGGTCATGAGCGATTTTTAGAGACTTTTGTCAAAATGCCACACCTTGGCAAAAAAATTGTCATTCTGCCACGCCCATCAAAATATTTGGCAAAATGCCACGAGACATAATTCGCAGCACACCAAGGCAAATTAGGTGGCTGATGTGGCTCACTATTTTTGCCACGTGGCGGTCCAGCATTGGTTCCCTATTTCGCTAGAAGAGTCAGCGAAATAGGTGCTGACCGCGCAGTCACGGATTGGGCAGGGCAGACAGGTGGCGATTTGTGGTTGGATACGTAAATTGCCATGGGGTCCAGCGAATTAGGTAGTTTAATTTGCTAGCCACTACAGCGATTTAGGTAATTTGTTACGCACCCCAGCGATTTAAGTCACTAGATTTACCTATATATAGCTTCTTCTTCAAATCACCAGACACGCAATATTCTGCTCAAGTTCTCAGTGCTTTAAAAATTTTCGTTACAAAACACAATCTTTTGTTAGTTATTTTAATTTACGCAAAATGAGTGCTAATAGAAATGGTTTAATAACCATTGTTTATTATAATGGGAGTAGATACGTTGGGCCTAACGGTCAAGTTTTTGAAGGAGAAAGTAAAATGTTTCGTATGCCGCAAGGATGTAGCTACCGCGATTTGATGAAAATGATTTACAAGAAGTTGAGATTACAACGCGAACAATCGGTCTCTCGATTGACAGCTAGATGTGCGTCGGGCAACCCAGTGCAGTGGGTTGCTGTGGATATTGTAGAAGACGATGATGTAGCGTTAATTACAGACGCTTGCGTATCGGATGGAGTAAACCCAAGATTTATCGAGTTGTATGCAGAATTAAACTGTGGAGGACAATCTAGCAGTCACCGAACGGTCCAGCCCGATAGGTCCATTGACATAAACAGAGAGCCGTCGGTGAATCCGAAAGATAGAGATGTGTCCCAATCACCACCAATACCAACCCAACCAACACAACAAATGGATGATGAAGAAATGTATATATCCGCCCCACTAGCACCAGCTACTGAAGCAATGGGGAATGAAATGGTGCCGGCCCATGACCCAGTTTGGCCTATGGACAGTTCTGAGGACGAGGTGGACGAAGGTGTTGTTCCAGATGGTGACTTGTCAGATACGGACGTAGACGGTGACTTCGAGCGTGGTTTTCCAATTCCTTCTCCGGGCAATGTCGGAATGCAAGATCTAATGCAGGGTCAAGGTATGGATGCAAATATTTTGTTATGCAGTAGTTATTAAATTGTTGTAGGTTTATTAAAAATTATTATAGGTTTAATAGAAATTAGTGTAAGTTTAATAGAAATTAGTGTAGGTTTAATAATAAGGTGATGAATAAAGGTTGTAAAAACTTTTATGCAATTATTCAATGATTTAGAAAAAAATGTTATAAATATAAGTGTAAGAATTAAGATGATTAATTTATATAAGTAATCATGGAAATTTTTTCATTCACAATGTTTCATATGTGTAATGACTTAGGAGACGAGACCGTTCCATTTTGGTCTGACGTAAGGCATTACACACATGTTAATTGGGCATACACAGAGCAGCAGTCTGGTGATATGGAAGGAGGTCAAATACCTAACTGGCAGATGGGTCAACAATTATATAAGAATCAGGTGTTTGAGACTAAACGGGATGTGAAATTGGCTATAAAACAATATTGTATGGCTGATCATCGCACTGCCGTAGTAGAAAAAAGTGATACCAAAAGACTTATAATGGTTTGCGAAAATCATTCTGACGGTTGTCCGTGGAGGATGAGGGCATATCAAAAAAAGGGTGGCACTGAATGGGTTGTAGGCATATGGAATAACGAACACACATACGTTGGTCAGAATCTTTCTCAAGATCACAAGCAACTTGATTCAGATTTCATATGTTCGATGATCTTAGGTACGTATATACATTAAACTGAAGTTTGGTTATTGTTTACAATTAGTTAATGTATTATTGTATGACGAAATGCAGAAATGATTAGACAGGATCCAAGTGTTAAAATTGGATTAATTCAAGAAAGAATAGCA
>PYAF01005856.1:972326-991714 GCA_007407185.1 Glycine tomentella | reverse complement strand
ATAAGGTTTTTTAATTGAAGAAACTGTTTTTTTATTATTTCTTCTCTATTAGAACAAATCTATGTGGCAATGAGAGTTTCTTAAAAATAAAATTGATATTTTATGCAAGAAAATGTTTTTAACAATAAAAAATAATATTTATTAACACATAACAACATTATAATTAAGTAAAAATAAAAAAATATGAGTATTTTTTTAAGTTTTTTAGAATTTCAAAATTGTGTATAAATTTTTTATAATGACGTGAAATTGTAAAATCACCAAAAAAATACTATGGGCAAAAAAAAAAAAACTTAAAAAATCATTTAAAACATTCTCATTGTTTTGGCTAGAAAATAGTTGGAGTTCATCAAAAAAAATTTGAAGTGCCAACTCCCAACAGAGAACGGTTGTTAAAATTAAACCCTACTCGCAACTTGTGTCAGAAATTAAAACTTAGTTTTGAGTTGATCAAGTTGATGTTGGTGAATGGTGACCACGTAATTAAAAGTTGAGCCCTTCCCATTAATCCCATCCCTTGCAGGAGTTAATTAGAAAAGTCGTTGTTGTTCGTCAGAAGAAGGAGCTTCATTTTTCCGTGTTTTGACTTTCCCCCCAATTTGAACACGCAAACACTATATATATTACAACCCTCTCTCATCTTCAATCTTCAACTCTCATCAGAACAAAACCAGATCAAATCTCTCACAACTCAAGACTCAAGCTCCATAATTTTATTTTCTCTTTACACCTCTAAATCCATTTCTTCACACATGGACGAGATCGATGTGCCTCCTTTCTTCGTATGCCCTATCTCATTAGAGCTCATGAAGGACCCCGTGACGGTCTCCACCGGCATCACCTACGACCGCGACAGCATCGAGAAGTGGCTCTTCGCCGCGGCGCCAAAGAACAACACGTGTCCCGTCACGAAGCAGCCCCTCCTCCTGGACCTCACTCCGAACCACACGCTCCGCAGGCTCATCCAAGCCTGGTGCACCGTCAACGCCTCTCACGGTGTCCAGAGAATCCCCACGCCAAAACCCCCCGTCGACAAAACCCTCATTGAGAAACTCCTCCGCGATACCTCCGCTTCCGACTCCCCGAGCCTCCAGCTCCGGTCCCTCCAAACCCTCAAGTCCATCGCCTCGGAATCCCAATCAAACAAACGCTGCATCGAATCCGCCAAAGGCGCAGTTAATTTCCTAGCATCATTTATTATCAGTGTCACCACCATCACCACCAACGTACTCGATGATGACATCGAGTTGGAAATAAAAACAAGTACAGCCCACGAAGCATTGAGCCTTTTACACAGCATTCAGCTGTCAGAACCCGGTTTAAAGGCTCTGATAAACCATCCAGAGTTTATAAACTCTCTAACCAAAATCATGCAGAGAGGAATCTACGAGTCACGCGCCTACGCGGTTTTCCTGCTGAATTCTTTATCCGAAGTGGCGGATCCGGCGCTGTTGGTTAACCTAAAAATTGATTTGTTCACTGAACTGGTTCAAGTTCTTAAGGATCAGGTTTCGGAGAAGGCCTCGAAGGCGACGCTGAGAGCATTGATCCAGGTGTGTCCCCGGGGGAGGAATAGGGTGAAGGCGGTGGAGGCCGGAGCGGTGCCGGTTCTGGTGGAGCTTCTTCTCGAATGCAAGGAGAGAAAACCAATTGAAATGATGCTTGTTTTGTTGGAGATTTTATGTCAGAGTGCTGATGGAAGGGCTGGTTTGTTGGCCCACGCGGCGGGGCTGGCGATCGTTGCAAAGAAGATTCTGAGGGTTTCAACGATGGCCAACGATAGGGCGGCGAAGATTCTGCTTTCGGTGTGCAGATTCTCCGCCACCCCCGGCGTGGTGCAGGAGATGCTGCAGCTTGGGGTGGTGGCGAAGATGTGTTTGGTGCTGCAAGTGGATAGTGGGAACAAAGCAAAAGAGAAGGCTAGGGAGATTCTGAAATTGCATGCTAGGGCTTGGAGGAACTCGCCTTGCATACCTCACAATTTGCTTGCTTCGTTTCCAATGAGTTCATGAAAGAAAAGAAAAACGACTTTCTTTTGTTCCAGACACATTTCCATACTAAGTTTAATTGTTACTTTGGCTGAAAATTTCAGATCTTGATTCGCGATGTTGTGGGAAACTACTTCCTTATGCCAGGCCTAGTTTGCGGTGAAAGGAAACCCATATTAAATCACAGTTTTGAGTTTTCAATTTCCTGCTCGATTCTTGTTTCTTGCCTTAGATTTTGGTGTACATAATTGTTTGTGATCGGAACAAAGGATAGGTGTGGGCGTCAAATGTTGCCCGAAACAAATTCGAAATTTATTGTGAATTGCATATAATTAATGGAATACTGACACAAACTCATTTCATCATAATATACTGAGCTTTTTTGGTGTGCTTCATGGTATTGATTTTGTGTTTTTTCCTCCGTTCCTAATCCTTGGTTGTTTTTAACATTTATTGTTGTTTTAAGACATTGATTATTTTAGAATTCCAACATGTAAATATGTGTTTTTTCCTCAATTATATCTTTACAAATTATGGGATAATTAAGATTATTTTTTAGTAGAATGTTGATAATTTTGATTTTTACAAAGTAATCATTAAGTGGAGTATTAATATATTATTTTTAATTCATAAAAATATAGTATTATGAGTGGAAAATATTGAACAACCAAAAATTAAAAATAGAGGCACTACTTGATTAATGTGATTCCTGGGCACTTCCCAATGCGATTGAACGTGAATCTATTACAGAGCTTCAACGTGATTCAACAGGAAAAGAAATACTCCATTTCTCTATATTTATGTTCTCTTTTTCCGCCTTTAAAACCAATTTCTTTTGGAACTGATGTGGTAAGGATTTGAATATGAAAAGTGTTTGTTAAAGAAGAAAATGCCTGTTATATTAAAAATAGTAAACATTTATTTTATTTTTTAAATATTTTATATTTTTAATACCAAATATACCAATTGATGTTAACAAAATTTGAAAATAAATTAAAACCTTATATTACGGCAATTTTATATCTCAATTGGTGATATGTTCAGTTGGTAATAGTAAAAACTGCTCGATTTAATAAGTCTTGATGAACACATTTTCAATTAACATATTATTGATGTCACTTAACCCATTATTATTTGGATTTGGAACTTTTATTATCCGAGAGTTATTTTAAGTTTTGATTGATCCGAAGTAAATTCATTTATGGGAACAGAAGTTCTCCCAATGACTTTTTTATTTCATCCAAGAGGATCTAACTTAGATCTTACTTTTACATATAAAAAAAAAAAAAAAAACTTATATCTTACTTAAGATAAATGTTAACTAATTTGGAAAAAAAGATATTAACTAATGTCTTGAATATTGATTAAAGAAATAAAAAAATAAAATATTTTATCAGGAGGCGGAAAAAATGCTGTCCTCGATATTTAAATGAGTAATTTTTAATATAAACCTTTTCTGTTTAAATGCACTCTAAACAGTGCCCTTGGTTAGCCAAGATTCCTTACTTAAAAGATAATTAAATTCTTTACCATTTTCTTTTTCTGGAAAAATTCTTTACCAGTTAACTAAATAAGTACTTATTAAAAACATTGATTTTTAATCATATTTTCAACTATGATTTTTTTAAAATTTGAGCTATATAAGATTTTTTTCAAAAGCAATTTCCTGGTTAATTAGAAGTTTCAAAGTCAAGAGAAAAAACAAAAGAATAACATCACATCAGTAATTACAAGAAACTGAAATTTATTCCAAGAACAATATAAGAGACCTCTTGATAATATAGAAAACTTCTATAGAGCCAAAAAATTAATTCGAATGATGCGACATACTAGTTGACTCTTAACAAATTAGGACGTTACTGTTACTTCTTTCACAAAACAATTCTTAAATTTTGTGAGAAGTCTGACTTATTTTTTTAAGTTATCACCACTTGTAATATTATGACATTTTTTAGTTTTTGGAATAGAAAAGGACATAAGTTAAGATATACTCCTCTGCGTGGACCTTAATCCTTTAATCGTTTCCCACCCTTAATTGGAAAATTAACCATACAGGTAGATTTTAGTATATCTAGTTATACCTACTTCTACATCTGAATAAGTACACCAAGAGGGAAATATATAGAACATGTCCAAATATGTGAAGGGATAGCTAGCTGGTTCTGGTTGTTGAACATGATGAAACCGTTAAATAGACGCCATTATATCCTTTATGGCTCCAACTAGAAAAATAAGGAAGTATAGAATGCTTAAACAACCGTTATCGATTGCTTTAATTGCGGGAAATTTCAATAACTTCGTTTAAATGTGAGGAATTAATCATTCTGATCTGCCTCAATCACAAAGACGCAAACAACCTACGCACCATCCAATATATATATATATATATATATATATATATATATATATATATATGGATTTGCTAACATAATCTTACATTAGAAGTGTATTTTAGTCATCTACACCAAATTATTTAAACAAAAAATTAAATTACTTTTTTATAATAAATTAATTGGGATAATTTGATAATTAAGAGAGATATCATATTAGACTTATATAACTTTGGCAACTATTACACCATTTTTATAACTTGGTATAAAATATATTTTTTATTGATCCAACCATTGAATTACATTTACGTATTATCAAGATTGTTCATGCCAATTTTTGTCAACATTGAACGATAACAAGAAATAATAAAACGATCCATATTTTAGTACATTTTGAAATATTTATATTTCATTGATTTAAATTTATATGAAAGAGGTAACAAATGATTTTTGATTAATATGAAATTTTGTATATGTGATTTATGTGAAAAGAACTTTCAATCCAAAAGTGAGTTTTGTAACACCCCAAGTTTTGAGTACTAGGAATATATCATAAGGAAAACTCTTATTAAGACTCTTCTGTTATTTTTTTTTGTAAATATTTGTTATTATTATTTATTGTTGTTGTTGTTGTCCGTCATCTTTATTATATTATATTTGGTGTTAGAAGAATATTAGATTAACTTATAGTTAAAATGCTTGAAAAGTTGTGTAGGTCTAATGTTAGTTTCATGATGACAACCCTAGATAGAGCATATCATATCTTAAGTTATAGTTGTCAATTTGAGGTATTTTTTGTATCGTTCAAAAGCTTGCTAAAAAATCTATAATTCATTTACACACCTTAGAAACCAAAATCAGCTTCTATATTAAAGATAATCAGCTCCAAAATAGGTCACTTGATCATGAAAAATGCTCTAAGTCCTACATTGGACAAAATAACATCGTGAACCTCTTTCTTCCCCTATATATAGAGGAGATCAACAAGTTTTATAGGCACCAAAGAATTAAGTGGGCTTAGCATTAGGCATGGAGCCCCTCACTCAATATTTTTATATTTATCTGAGTTTTCAAACTCGGGGAATTTAGATTGCTTGAGATTGTGTTTTAAATCACAACCAAGTTTTTTTCATAATAACAATTATCGTGGTCGACGGAGTCATTGGGTTAATGCATTCTTGAGAGTGGTCACAAGATCATCTTCCTTTTCCTTGTTGAGGAATTGCTTCATTTGAGGTTAGTGGATTCTCTCTTTTTCTTTTGTTGTATGAGTGGTAATGAGTCACAGGTAGATTGTATGATATTAGGTTTTTGATTATAGCAAGTTTATTTTCTTGGATGGGTTGTGAATACCCTAAATCACTTTGTTTTGTTATGGTTTGGGTGAATTTGATTGTTGTATGTTTTGATGTTTTGTCATTTTGATGTTCTTGAAATTGAATTTGGTAATTGATGTTGGACGCACATGTTGATTTTCTAATAGAAAATGTTATCTTAGAACACCAAAATGTGTACTTAAATGATAGAATTAGACTTTGTATTCTTCATAAGAGTTGTAGCCTTAGATGTCATCTAGCTAAGGGATTTGATTTCACTTAAAAAGGACTCATATAACTCCAGATATTGCAATTTTAGTGAGTAAAGGTTAAGCTATTAGAATTATGCGATTAGTTTGTATATTTCCTAATTTTATGCTTCTAAACGATTGAAAGGAATTTTGATGTCAACATAGAAGTTGCAGATAAGTGTCTTGTCTTTTGAACGAGCTAAGAACCAACTTAATAGGATTAGTACAACTCTGGATATGATTATTATACTTTATGAAGGTCCTAGTACCTTAGGAGGAATAATGAGTGTATAATATTGACATCATAATGAGTGATAGTATGATACATGATGTTTTTACTTATGATGTGATGAATGACCAACTTAATAGGACTAGTATAACTTTGGACATGATTATTATACGCTATAAAGGTCCTAGTAACACAAGAGAAAAAATGAGTTGGTAATATGTTAGAAAATTAAATTTTCTGACGTTATTATGTGTTACATATTGTATTAATAATTATATTATGTTATTTAATATATATTGGGTAAATTAAAGTGATCAATCAATTATGTCCAATTCGATTCCTAAGTAAATATGGGATAAATGGGTGGATACCAGTGTTGGACCAATTAGGTTTAATTGGAGTTTACTAGTCCAACAATAAAGAAAAACACTATACATAGGGTTATGGTTCCCAATATGTCAAATCAAGTTCATTTCTTTCTTTCTCATCTAGAGAGAATAACCTCTAAAGAGTAATTTGACTGAGGAAGACTAAAGCTCATAAGGAAAGACTAAAAGACTAGAAGAACAAAAGGATAAATCATTGCTACAATGGAAACATGTACGCTTTATTTGTTTAAGATTTCTTGGTGGTGCAATATGATGTTTCTAGGATTTTATTGGGTAATGATTTTCACCATAAGGATTTAGGAATTAATTTTCCAACAATTGATATCAAAACCGTATCATATTGAATTATCGGGAAATTAAATTATTTGCAAAAATTTTATTCGAAATCTGCTTTGTGGATTTCTTGCATTCATGACGCCTTATGTGTAAGCAAGTTCGTAAATTTAAAACCCTTGGTTTTTGTGAACGAGAATTTTCTTCCATACCCATATGTTAATTTTTTTTATGTGGGGTATGTTATTAACTCTTTGTTAATCTTACTGTGCATTTGCGGGAACAGTGAAAAGGTGCGGTAGACATATGCATTTTGGTTATATGTATATATATTATAATGAAAAGGTGCTTTCACTTTATGAAAATTCAAAACGCTTACTATTTTATGAAAATAGTGTTTTGGTTATTGTGTTTTCACTTGATGATAACATTTGTTATCATATATGACTTCAATTGATGATTATGAATGTGTTAAAAAAATTATTAGAAAATAATTTGTTGTAATTGATTTTTTATTTAAAAATATTATTGTCAATAATCAAATGATAATTTTTATCAAGAATGACATTCAATCCATTATGGTAAAATTTGGATAATTTTATTATAATTTCATTCAAAAAATTCAGAGCAATAAAATTAAGGAACTTAGACATTAAATAAAATAAAATATATGTTTATTTTATTTAATTATTATTGTTTTTAATTTTCTAATATTTCACAATAAATTGATTGAAACAATATTGTTGCCAAAGTAACATTTGTTGTGGATAATTCCTTATTGTGAAGTATAAAGATAAGTGTAATTGTTATTTATGCGAATAATCATCGACCCAAAGGAAGATTACCATTTTACTAAATAATATATATACATGTGGTGATAAATATGTGACGATTATAAAAAATTTTATGTAAGCAATAGTCGGCCCAAAGGAAGACTACAACTTGACAAGATTTATTGTCAATGTTTGATTACTGCGTTAAGAGTACCACTTACAAATTGATATTTTTAGTCCAAAGATCAAATGTTAATGTTGTGCTAGGTGTCTTGTAAATGAGCTCATGTTGGTTTGGATTGTTGGTTAATGTCATGTGTATATATATATATATATATATATATATATATATATGCATTTTGTTTTAATTATGCATTTGGTATGACATGGATGTTAAATATGTTATCTTATTTATTCTCTATACAGTTTATGTTACTACCGTTAATTATGTTATTCAAGTGGACATGATTCCTATATTGAATGGGATGAACTTTAAATTATGGAAAGAGAATGTGAAAATTGTTCTTGGTTGCATGGATCTAGACCTTACGCTAAGGATGGAGAAACCCATTTCCACCCCAGAAAATCCAAATTTGGATTACATAGAGAAGTAAGAGCGTTCTAATTGCATGAGTCTAATGATCATGAAACGCTCCATTTCGGAGGTGTTTCAAGGCTCTATTATTGAGAGCACTGATGCTAGGAAGTTTCTCAAAGAAATTGAACAATATTTTGCTAAAAATGAAAAATCGGAAACGAGTAACACATTAGCAAAACTCGTAATTATGAAGTATAAAGGAAGGAGGAACATAAAGGAGTACATTATTAAGATATCTAATCTTGCTGGAAAACTCAAGGCACTAAAGTTAGAGCTATCTGATGATTTGTTTGTGCACTTGGTTCTCATTTCTCTTCCTACACAATACGGTCAATTTGTAGTGAGTTACAATACACAAAAGGATAAATGGACTCTTAATGAGTTCATTGCTCACTCTGTGCAATGAACTCATTAAGAGTCCATTTATCCTTTTGTATTGAATGTATTAAGGGTAACTAAACAAACACAAAGAAAATAGGTATCATTAGAGCAGCTCACGTCTTAGAACTAATTCATACGAATATTTGTGGGTCATTCCCTACTGCCTCTTGGAATGGTCAACAATATTTTATTACGTTCATAGACGATTATTCAAGATATGATTATCTATACTTGATTAATGAGAAGTCACAATCTCTATATATGCTCAAACAATATAAAGCCAAAGTTGAGCTTCAACTAGACAAGAAAATTAAGGCTATTAGATCTGACCGTGGTGGTGAGTATTATGGTAGATTTGATGGATCAGGAAAACAAAATCCAGGACCCTTTGCTAACTTCCTAAAGGAATGTGGAATTGCCCCGCAACATACAATGTCAGGCAAACCTAGCATGAATGGTGTTATAGAGAGAAGGAATATGACTCTTAGGATATGGTGAAAAGCATGATTAGTCATTCTTCTTTACCTGAGTCACTTTGGGCAAAAACATTAAAGACTGTACTTTTTATCCTTAATAAGGTTCCAACTAAGGCAGTTACCAAACTCTCCTATGAGTTATGGATAGGAAAGAAACCTAGCATAAGGCATTTACATATTTGGGGTTGTCCAGTTGAAGCAAGACCTTATAAGCCTAATGAAAGAAAGTTGGACTCAATAACTATTAGTTTCTATTTTGTTGGATATGTTGAACGCTCTTGGGGCTTCAAGTTTTACGATCCCACTACGAGATCAACTTTTGAAATGGAAAATGTGAGATTCCTTGAGGATGTTGACTTTGAAGGGGAAGATAAAGTAAGAAATGTTGTCTTTGAGGAAGAAAATTTTGTTTCTTTTCCTGACGTTGTCATCATTCCTGACATTTTCATCATTCAAGATGCAACTCCAGTACAAACAATTAATGATCAGGTTCTTATTCCTGACATCATTCCAGAACAAGATAACAATGATTTTTCCCAATAGTAACTATGGAACAAAGTCAACAAACTCAACAAGTGCTATTAAGAAGATCCACTAGAGATAGGAGAAGTGCAATTTCAGATGATTATGTTGTTTTTGTCCAAGAGCATGATAATATTTTAGGCTTAAAAGAAGATGACCCAATCAACTTCCAACAAGTCTTAGACAGTTATAATACTCATAAGTGGATTGATGCCATGAAGGATGAGATGAAATCCATAAAAGACAATGACGTTTGGGATCTTGTCGAGTTACTTGAAGGTGTGAAACCTATTGGTTGTAAATGGATATTTAAAACCAAAAGGGATTCAAAAGGTAATATTGAAAGATATAATGTTCGTCTCGTCACTAAGGGTTTCACTTAAAAGGAAGGCATGGACTATAAAGACACTTTCTCTCTGGTTTCTTTGAAAGACTTTTTTAGGACAACTATGGCACTTGTGGCTCATTTTGACTTAGAGCTACATCAGATGATGTTAAGACAATGTTTCTCAATGGCAACATTGATGAGACAATTTATATGACACAGCCAAAAAACTTTGTTTTTGGAGATCCAAAGTCTATGGTTTGTAAGTTAAAGAAATCCATCTATGCTCTCAAACAAGCTTCTCGTTAATGTTATCACAAGTTTCATCAAATTATAATCTTTTATGGTTTCGAGGTGAACATGGTGGAAGATTGTGTGTATTATAAATTTGGTGGGAGTAAATTTATCTTCCTGATTTTATATATTGATGATATATTGCTTGCCAGCAACGATATAGGCTTATTGCAGTGAAACCAAGAAGTTTCTCACTAAGAATTTTCAGATGAAAGATCTTGGTGATGCCTTTTTTGTATTAGGAATACAGATACTTCGAGATCGTTCTCGAGGTATTCTTGGGTTGTCACAAAAGAGCTATATTGAAAAGATTTTAGATAGATTTGGCATGAAAGATTGTGCATCAGGAGATACACCCATATCTAAAGGAGATAAGTCAATCTCAAACAATGCCCAAAGAATAAACGTGAGACAATGGAAATGGAAAAGATTCCCTATGCATCAGCTGTAGGAAGTCTAATGTATGCTCAAGTTTGCACTCGTCCTGACATAGCATTCATAGTGGGAGTATTGGGCAAATACTTGAGTAACCCAGGGATGGATAATTGGAAAGCAACTAAAAGGGTTATGTGTTATTTAAAGAGAACAAAGGATTACTGTAACACCTTGTATGCATCCGGTGTATTAACATATTACTTAATCAAATAAACGCATCATTACTTTAATTAAAAAGCTGCGGAAGGGATTTTGAAACCATATTTCTTGATTCATTATGTATGGTTCGCGATAAATACTCATCATAAACAAAATCCAGCCTCAAAGATCCAAACAACATAAATAAACCATGGCAGATGCATAAACGATATCCCTCACATAAAATGTAATGCTCGTATGCATCCGGTTCATTAACATTCAATTATGGTCGTTAAGCGCAACAACTAATCAAAGCTAATTAATATGGATGCAAATAACAAAATGACATCATCATACGTCAAAAATAATACCATTTTTACATTATGTATGGAAACTCTCATAATATACAACTAGAGGACCAAATCAGCCATATACACATATCTCAACAATGGCTATACAAAACCAGAAGGAATCATATACCCTGTCCCCTCACATACATCAATATCTCTCAAGATATTCAATATATACATCAACTATGCATCTTGCCCCTCAGGGGACAAAATACAGACATAACAAAATAATGAGCTAACAAGCTCTCAAAACAATGTGCCTAGGTTTCACACAGAACTAAGTCCTTACTCAGGCATTTTGCCCTGAGATCCACCATCCGCTCCCTGAGCATTACCTGCAACATATAATCCCCACACACACGGGGTGAGATAAAAATCTCAGTAAACCCAGGGTTCTTAGAGGTCTCTCCTCCCCCTGGTTCACTTCCATGACATATAGTATCAAAATTGGCATCACACCATCTAGCCATCATGGCATCCATCAAATACATCACATGTATATCACAACACACGTGTGATTTTGTTGGGCGCTACCAACATCAGGAATGCAACACAGATATAACATAAATATATGTATATATATATATATATATATATATATATATGACACTAACGTATATCACAACACATGTGCCATTCCGTTGGGCACCACCAACATCAGGAATGCAGCATCGATATAACATATATATATATATATATATATATCTCATTGCCTAAAGAAGATCATACACTGAAGGCATATTCTCTCAGGACTTTACTCATACATATATAACATTGTCTGAGGAAGATCATCCGCGACGGGTACATTCTCTCAAACATACAACATATATAACAGTACCTGAAGAAGATCATCTGCGGCGGGTACATTCTATCAAGACTCATTCACACGTATATATAGATAACATAATATCTAATTCACACATATATGTCTATTCCAAGAGAAGATCATCCGCGACGGGTATATTCTCTCCGACATACAACATATATAACATTGCTTGAAGAAGATCATCCGCGACAGGTACATTCTATCAGGACTCATTCACACGTATATGGCTCTTCCAAGAGAAGATCATCCGCGACGGGTACATTCTCTCAGGTTTTTATATCAATTAACCACAAGGAGTTGTTCCACATTACTTTGGCTCCTGGGAAGTCCATATTTAGTCTATTCTACTGACCAGAGAATCTCATCAATCATACAACATATCATCACAGTGTATATTATATACATGTTCTCAATAAAAAGCAGTAACACACAATTTCAATACCACATGCATCATGACATACAATAACCATCACTCTCTCAGAGCATGATGGAACACAGTCAGTGGGAAACAGTCCCAAGAACAAAGAGCTTACCTGCTCTAAGTGCTACATTGACTCTCCCGACTTCGTGGTCACAACCACCAACAACCTCTGAACCACACCCTACATAAAGGCATACAAGCAAATCAATAACGGTTCTCAACCGTTAGAATGAAAAGAAATGCTATTCTTTTCCATCTAAACTTCTTTTTCCTCTTTTTCTAAGTTATAATAACTAGTCACCTAGTCAGAGACTTACAGACCCCCAACAAGATTTATCTCAGCCCAACCAAGGCACTAGAGTCTTCCTAAGACTCTGCATAAGTCAATTAAATGTCCTTAAAACGCCTTCTTTTCTCCTCAGAGTTCAACTTTGTGATTTTTCCTAGAGAACTGGATCTCTCTGTTTGATGGATTTCAGAGAAAAGTGATGTTGGAATCTAGCTCATTGAGTAGTTCCCTTCAACTTTCATGTTGGAAGTGAAGTGTTTTGGTCGATGGTTAAGTAGGTATGAAGCTTCTCAAGCTTGTTAATGGCAGAAAACAAAGAAGGGAAGAAGAGATGAAGCTTTTGGTTCAGAAAACGCACAAATGGGCCATTTATAGTGCTCTAGCCCGCGTTCTGGCGCTATTCGCGCCACACTCACGCTAATCGCACCAAATTCCAGAGAAAATGGCCTTTTGGCACACATCTGGCACTACTGGCGCTAACGGCGCCACTTTCCAGATAGGCCACAATTGTTATTTTTATTTTTAGAAAACCTTGGTCATTATACTTTATTTGTTTAAGATTTCTTAATGGTCAAATATGATATTTATGGGGTTTATTGGGTGATGGTTTTCACCATAAGGATTTAGGAATTAATTTTCCAACATAATATTGATATAATAATGAGCGATAGTACGATACATGATGTTTATACTTATAATTTGACGAATTAAGTGATGTGATGATATTGTTGTGTAAATGAGTGAATGTGCCCATCATTGATATTGTGACTAAATGCATGATTTCCATGAGTATATGTGAAAATAATATGTCATGGTATGTATATGTGTTGCAAAATATGTTAGAAGAACCTATCTCCACGGATAGGAATCTCCAAGGGAATTCGAAAATAAACCATGTATATATTGTTTATGAATCATGCATCTTGTTGTGCATATGTGTTTTGAAGTGAAGGCCGTTTATGAATCTAACTGGGGAGGTCATGAATGAGTTGAGGTATGACTCTGACCTTAGGGGTGCAACGGTTTGGAATCTCCTTTAAGCTCATGTTGATCACATGTGTTGGGGTATCCTTGCAAGGAAGGAACACCCTAATGCGCCGTCGACTGTGTCATCTCGGTGAGAGTGATAGTGTCGAAATTCGTCGAATACATGGACTCCCAGGCTACATTCATAGTGTTTTTCAAAATGGTACCACATGCATACGAGTCTACAGGTAATCTACATCGCATTTCGTGTGTGGAACACAGTTGTTTATAAATGTATCTTATATCTTTGTGACTTCTTTAATGTTTTGAATTTATTGTAAGATGTGTCTTACTCTCTATATGTTTGTCTTTTTGTGTTTGGGCTGAATATCACCCTTACAAGTGAGTCTCTATAAGGTTATGATGATGATGTTACATGAGAGGTTTAGGTCTCCACTTTATATTTCTATTAATTTTAAGGTTATGGATGCTCTAAAATAATATAACATTAGGACACATGTTTTATTCATTTATCTAAGGATTAAATTAATGAATAGTTTTTCATCATATTTTATTTAATGTGGTCTGTATGGACTTTGGAGTGCCAAGATTTGTTTGACATGAAGTTATGTTATTTTATTGATTTTTTTAAGTTTACAAATATTTGGCATGTAATGCTCTCACCGCGAAATAAGTAATTTTTTATTATAAAAAAATCAATACATCCTTTTAACAAATTCTTCTACAAAAGTATTAAAAAATATTAAGTGTATGTATCTTGAGGTAAAAGATATTACAATGTTCACAAATATCATTCTAGTTTTTAAGAAAATAAAGAATTCATTCATTCAACATATTTCAACGTTACTTAAATCTAGTAAAAGTTTCAAGTAGAATAAATCTTTACAAATTTTTGCCGCACTAGTCTCAAGTGAATATCAAAACTTATTTCCGTAAAAAAAAAAAAAACTTATAAGCATTGCTAATAATGACTTTTTCCCATTATAATTGCAAAAAAATTCTATAGTTAAAAGCGTTACAAATATAGAAAGGTGTAATAATTATCAAAGTTATACAATATAATTTAATATCTCTTTTATATATATATATATATATATATATATATATTATGTTATGTATACTTTTTTTTGGAAGACTTTTATTATTATTATTTTATTATTATTATTATTATTAATACATATTGGTTTTTAAAGAAAATATTTTCTCACAAATCATTTCACAACCGATCTCATCAAATCTTTAAAACAAAAATTAATCACATCAAACTACTCGTAGAATTAATTTGTTGAACTTGACCTCGCAAATACTTATATAAGTCTCATAATGATCTGCGTGCGAGTGGTATATAACCAGACTGATTTAAGCGTTGTAAAGCTAATATGTAATTATAGAGATTGCTTTTTGTAATTATAATGGGAAAGAGTCATTATTAGGAATGATTATAAGTTTTTTTTTTACGGAAATAAGTTTTGATATTCAAGACTCGTGCGGCAAAAATTTGTAAAGATTTATTCTACTTGAAACTTTCACGAGATTTAAGTAATGTTGAATAAATGAATTCTTTATTTTTTTAAAAACTAGAACGATATCCGTGCGTTTGTATACAGGGGACTCGACTGTTTTCGTGAACATCGTAATACACAACTAATTTGAATAAATTAGCATTAGAATAATATAAATAAACTTCAAAATAAACCAATTAATAAATATTTTGATGAAATTCAAGTAAAAAAATATATAGTTAATGTTTAAAATATGAAATTAACAAATAAGATGTTACTCAATTTACTGAGGTTATTACTGTAAAAGATGTTATTTATGCTGCTAGTATATTGTTTACAAAAGATTAAATTATAAAGTAAAAAAATGAAACTGCTAACATATTAAAAGTACATTCATGATAAATATATTGAAAAACAATTCCAGAACTATGATTTGGAACATCAACTTGGTAACTTCATATGACAAATTGATATATTAAAAACATTTGAACAAATCAAAGTGTTTCTTTTTTAATTTAGAAAAAAAATATAAAAAATAAAAGACTCAAAGTATATTTTAATTAAACTTATTATTATATGTAATTATTTTAAACAAAAAAAATGTATAAGTGATGGTTATAAATAGATATGACAATAAAGTAGGCAGAATAAATATGTGGTTTACCGCCCCCGTCCCTACTCTCCAACATCGTTCCCATCCCATCCCTGATTCTTGATGGCAGCAAAATTTTGTACCCATCCTTGTCTATGCTTGAAGTCGGATATATTCATCCAGTCTCTATCTCTACTCACTAAAAAATTGTTACTACTTTATGACAATATACTTTTAGCCTAAATTTAAATTTGAAACTAACTTTAGATGTCATTAAAGTAAAGAAGCCATAAAAATGGAATCATTCATAACATTAACTTAGTTCATTAACTTTATATGTCAGATATGTTAGCCCCAATCTAAGCCTAAGAGGGTATTCCCCGTCAAAATTAGGCCAAGTTCACAATAATATTCGGGCATAACAAAATTCTTGTCATTTTTAGTTTTGAAGTCATTTAAAAAATATTTTACTTTTACAAATTATTTTTTGTGATTATATATATATATATATATATATCAATTTTAGTTTAAAAATTATTATTTTAATAAAAAATATAATGTTAGTAAATCATACATTTTTTAGAAAAATATTTATTATATTATATTAAACAAAAAATATTTTTCATTTGTCACAATCTAACGCCATAATATAGAATGTAATAATAACAATAATATTATTATTTTAAAAAATTGAAATCTTATTTTGTTCTTTTGTGTATGAGTATTGTATGAGAACAATAATAATTAAAAATATATTTAGTTATAGTCTCACGAATATTTTTTATTTTACTTAAAATATTTATAAAAGTGTATGAAAAAATTATATTTAAAATTTTAAAAAGGGATTTAATTTAGGTTAATTTTAAATATTTTTGTAATTTTGAAATGATTATTTATAAAATAATTTAATAATTTACAACTATACTGTAAAAAAATACTATTTTTATTATAATATTTATAGTTTATAATCAATATTTTGAATAATTTAAAGGTTAAATTAAAATTACTCAATTATTTGCAAAATTTTAAATAAATTTCCAAACTATTTATTTATTAATTAGGTCCTTAAACTAAAAAAAGTAGGTCTATAAGGTTACTGGCGTCTTTAGAAATCCTGGAAACTTATATTAAAAAACATTTAGATGATCATGGACCAGATTAAAAAAATATATAATGTCAACATTGTAACATGAAAAATAAAAATTTAATCATTATAATAAATGTTAATGTGATTTCAGATTGAAACAATGCTGGACTTTAAATCCACATTTGTCCATCAACACTAACCAATAAAATGATTAAATTGAAAAACATTTACAGTTTTTTGTCATGCATATACCTAGTCAAAATTAAAGATGTCCCCCAAATTCCTGTGACAATTAAAAAAAATGAAAAATATCACAATTAAAATATTTAACTGAAATTGAAGAACATGCCTACTTGCGTGGTATTCTCATTGAAATAGACCCTAATTGAGCAATAGCAAGAGACAAAAGAATTTTTTTTTATTAAAATGCAAAATTAATGTATTTATTAAAGACAAACTAGCACAAATGAAAAAAAAAAAAAAAGGGCAAGAGTACAAATGTCAGATTACAAAATTCTACAACTGAAAATCTGAGTAAACTATAGAAAACAGTCTATACATAAAAGAATTATTATCATGAAATGCAGACTTCTAGTGTAGCTTTCTGCTTCAGCATATTACTAACTTCAAATCAATCAACGATCCAAATATTTCCATTGGACCAGGAAAACGTATTTAGTCAAGCTAGTACCCAAAACAAAACGCAAATAGAATCAATATTCCTTTTATTATCTATTCAGCTTGTGACTGTTTTTTGTTTATAATGCTTGTAACTGTTAAAATATGCGTCATGCATCCTCAAATCAATTAAGCTCATAACAGCTCCAAACCTATGTACCCACCATCTGTTCGAACATATTCCCCTAATACTTGTTGATATATAAAATCATGGTTATCAAAATTTCGTTTTTATTCGTAAAATCGTACGATTTTACGATTCTATTGAGCCTCCGCAAGTGAAATCGTACGTAGACTCGAAATCATAGTGGACTTGTTCGAGTTTGTATAGACTCGTGCGATTCAGAGTAAAATTGCGAGTCTGATCCAATTTCACGAGTTTGTTAAAAGGCAAAACAACGTTGTTTAGTATCACTCATTTTTCATTCTTCTTCCTCACCCTGTGTCTGCTCTGCGCCGCTTCCATTCATCGCTCTCCTCACTTCGTGTTTCTCGCTCTCCTCGCTTTGCATTCTGCTGTTTCTTCCTCGGTTCTTCCTCACTCAGTGTGAGTCATTCCTCCTTGCTCTACTCGCTTCGCGTTCGGCTGTTTCTTCCTCAGTTCTTCCTCACTCGGTGCATGTCATGTGAATGTGAAAGCGAAGGCCTTAGCCCTTAGGCAAGGTGCGCCTGAGTCTGCGTGATGGCAGCGACAAGCTGACAACTTCACGATGGTGTGAATTGCGAAGCAGAAGTTCTTTTTCTGTCTCTCACACTATGAAGGTGTCTTTCCCTTGGTTTAGATTTTGAACTGTTTTTCCCTATGTTTTAGATTTTGAACTGCAAAGCGGAAGTTCTCTTACCCTATGTTTTAGATTTTGAATTTTGCCTTGATCAATGTTGTTGTGTATTCGTGTATGTTATTCCACATTTTTAGGTTTTTGCTAAATTTTTAGCTTTGTTGCCTTTTTGGTATTGTCATTGCCTCATTGGTTTTCAATGTTGGCATATCTTTTTTTCCAAAATGCAGTATAAATGGAGGGATTGGAGGCTAATGCTTTATATTTTGTATCACACCAATATAGATAATTGAACATTATTCATATATGTTTTATTATTTTGTATCATTCTTTCCTCTTTGTTCTTTGTTATTAGTTTGTTATAATGAGTGAAAGTGAATTGATATAATATTTATAGATAATTTATTATTATTTTTATTTCAAATAGACTCTTACGAGTCGAGCTTACGAAGTTTCCAAATATTTACATATACTCTCAATTTTGACAACATCGTATAAAACTTTTTAACTTTATCTTCTATAATATATCACCGAATACATTCCATTGGATTTACAATCCAATTTGATAAAATAAAGACTGTGAGAACTTGCCAGCAATCTTGACCCATTCACAAGTCAGGATTTGCACTTGTTCACACTTCAGCTACCTATGCATTTGTAGTGCCATTTCTTACATTGATTGGCATGAAGCACCCTAAAGATTTTTAAATTAATGTATATACCAGGAAAAAAAATTTAAAATAGAAAACCCATGAAGGTTTTATGTCAAGAACTTTGGAAGAGGCAAATTAAATTGAAATGTCAAACCAATTAAATAGAAAACCCATGATGGTTTTATGTTGTTGGAAGAGGCACTTCATCAAACCAATTAAACCCCCGAGCAACGGACTTGCAAGAATTAAAAGTTATTTTTGTTGGATATATTAGTTAATTTTGGAATTGGAATATATCCAATTGCACAAGGGTCAGAATCTGAGTAGTCAAGAAGAACAATATAATCTACTATAACTGTACAAAAAATAATTTAAACAGAACCTGTATGATAGGTATGAATCAGGAACAGATGCAAAGAGATGAAAGGATCCGAGCCCAACAATGTTGTCTCCTTAAGACAATTTGTTCCCTCCAATTGATGCCAAAGGTTGATGAACAATTGTCT
>PYAF01005856.1:938989-967575 GCA_007407185.1 Glycine tomentella | reverse complement strand
GAACAGATGCAAAGAGATGAAAGGATCCGAGCCCAACAATGTTGTCTCCTTAAGACAATTTGTTCCCTCCAATTGATGCCAAAGGTTGATGAACAATTGTCTCCCAGGATAGAACGGATCAACGTCTGAAGATTGATGGCACTTCAAATCAACAGCCCAAACGAACAAAGCTAATGCTTGAGGAACCACAGAGTTATGTAATATGGAAATGCACTAGTATCTAAGCGAGAATATCAGAAAAGATTAACTATCAAAACTCTATCAATTTTTCTTCCTATTTTCTGACTGTCTCTGTGTCTATTTATAGACAACAAACAACCCTGGTGAAGAGTTGCCGGTAAACCATCGCGACTCTTGGAGTTGAATCATCACGACTCTTGGCGATGAACCATCGTAACCGTTGGTTATCGGAACGGTTGGGAGTAGTTATTTTTCTAACCTTTCCCAAGAGCGGTTAGGAGTAGTTATTATTTTGAATTGTTAACCGCCTCTTATTCATAACCCATAGAGTTTAAACAAAAACTCCAACAATTTTTCTGTTTTATTTTCTTTTGGGTTGTAGCAACTATTGTCCCATATCTTTAAATAGGAAATATTTAGCCTAATTTAGGTTTTGAAAACACTAAACGCTTAGAAAAAAAGAGACTACTGCTTGACGGCTTTGGATGTGGAGAGATTTGTTCTTCATTATTTCTCCATCAAGTGTTTTTTATTGATAACTAGTAGTTAATTCTTCTCTTTAATTGGGATTTAACACAATTGGTCTGTCTTTTATGTAATTGCTACCTTATTTTCTTGTATATGACTTGATCACTTGTTTGCATGATCTTATTTATTCAATTATAATCGGAAAATTCCTTTGAATTACAAATTGGAGAGAACATCTAATAATTTTTATGTCTCGGGATAGGATAAAAAGGATTGTACATCAATAAATCTTTTTTTTAATGCAAATCCTTGGTTGTACTAATTCAAGGAATTGATAGTATAATCAAGGAATTTAGGTATTTTTACTAAAGGAATTAAGGTTCACATAAAATATTGGGTTGATAATAATATGAGCTTAATTGAATATATAGGAATTGCATGTTTGGAAGGTCAATGAAGTTAAACTCCGACAACATCTTTCATTGAAATTAACTCAATTTTTTGTTCATACCTTGTGTTCGACAACATTTCTCAATCAATTGTCTCTTACTTTTCTCTTTTATTTTACACAATTGTCTTTAATTTTGGTTGCTTAGTTTTTTAATTCTCATAATCTATAATTTGACTATTAATTACTCAATTATTGCACAAGTTCTTGTGTAAACGATATTTTACTTATCAGTATGTTACTTGAGCAATTTGATATTCTTGCCAAAATCCCAACAAAACGCCATAATCACTATTTGTTCCTCGTCCTTCATAGTTCTTGCGGCTATGACGTTTAAATTATCATGACCTTTGTCACTCCTTCTATTATTGCATGGACGAGGTTAAACAAATCTCACTCTTGTGTATGTCTCTGAAAGAGCGTCTTTCATTTGTTGTCAAAGGCACCTTTAGCGTTAACGATTATTTACGTTCAATCCAACTCATAGCAGATGAACTTGCTCTCATTCGTTATCCCGTCAATGACCTTGATCTTGTGATTGCCGTCCTTAATGACCTTGGCCCATTATTTCACAAATTCACAATTTAGAATGATATTTATTTTGTGACGGAAGTGTTAGATAGATAACGTTTGTTCACTATGTACATTGACATATAAACGCACTAGTATTATTTTCCATATGGTCCATCCAAGAAGGGATTTTATCAATAATGTAAATAACCATTCTTTTCATCTATTTGAAGTCGATTGTGGGGGCAACTTTATTGGATCATGGATTTTTTGGGGATCATGTGTTGCACACTCTTTGAGGTCGGTGATGCCTTTTCAAGTTTGTAGTTTCACTCCGTCTAAATATTCAAACTTTGAATATTTCTTCCCTCACAAAAATAAAAGACAAAAAAGTATCGGTTTCTGTGAGGGCCAACCCGCTACAAAGTGTGTGGTTCATGAATTTCGCCATGTATGTTATATCACCACCAAAATATGTCCAATTTGGCCATTTGTGTTCATTTAATGTGGAAAGTCAAACTAAATACACATACACGAACATGAAACAAAATGTATAGATGGGAATAATTTTATGACCGAATTAAGGAGAAAGAGTGACCCATCATTAACTTGGTTATGCCCAATCAGTTATTTCATAAAGTTGATTTGGAATTCAGAGGGAAAATGAGAGTCACCGATTAATTAATTGTAAACTGCATTAATTAATTAATGCCCATGCTGACCTTTGCATTTGTCAAAGACTTCTGGTAATTCAATTCAATGAAAAACCATTTAAACCCCAAATATTTTCAAGTAAAACCACGTTCGTTGATAAACAAGTAGTGTATGATATATACTTCAAAAGTAGGTGATGTTTATTTTTTAAAGTTCAAGTAAATTGGAGGATACTTTTTAATTTCTAGCTAATGCAATTCATTCAATCTATTTATAAAACAAAATGGGGAAGTAGTCTAAATTGGGAGGACTCAATTCAAAACAACAACAAGAATCGGTGGGTTGAATACGTGGTTTAAAGGAACTACTTTGAGATACGTGGTTAATTATGACTTACGAGAATGTTAAACTTCCTAAAAGTTTTATGATAATTTAATTATCACAAATGATGTGGTGTCATTGCTGCGTTATTTAACAAATTAGGAAAGTCAAATGAAAAGAATACGAGGAAAGTCTACGGTAACTAAAGTATCATTAATAATGAAAACAGACAAGTTTTTTTTTGTCAAGTCATGCAAATAAACAAGTTTCATTGCATTTGTTACTATATATAACTTTTGTTGACCAATAAGTGATTGAGTTGAGTGATACCGAACTTAATTATTTTAAGTACTATTTTATATTTAAGTCTTATGCATGAAAAACAAAAACATAATTAAGAGAAAAAAAATTTACTGACTAGTCAAATTTTTTAATGAATAACAATCATCGATAAAGTTGGTAAATATTATATACCAATAACATGATAAAAAAAATAATAACATTAATTATCATACCGAATATTCTCACATCATCTAGCTAGGAAGAGAATTAGGAATATTCTTTTTTAGACTTCTGACTAGAAAATATAAGCCAAAATGAATGGGTTGCAGCATGCTCTTATAATTTTGGTAATAAATAATACAAAAAAAAAACACACACACACACAACAATGTTTGGATAAATTTTGTCTCCTAAGCATTTATAGAAAAATAAAATAAATTTTAATTTCTCCTCTAAAAAAAATCAACTTATGTAATAAACTTTTATAAAAACAACCTTAAATAATGTCTTTGTTAATGAGTTGCATAATTTGAATTTAGATTGTATAAAAACAATATTTTATCTTTTGATTTTCTTTTTCTATAATGAAAAAGTTTGTTCAAACCACATGTTCACAGTATCACTCCTGCCATGATAGTTATGGAACAGTAATTGTTTAAAGTCAAGAAATTGTTTGAGACAAACTCTAACTTCTCATGATGAAGAATTCCCTTTTCAGACAACCAAATTTGAATACCAGGGAACTATAAAACCAGACTGACATATAACAGTAAATGTGATCATCAATATATAGTGTTACTATATATATATATATATATATATATATATTAATTATATAGACAAAAGACCCTACTAATTTGTTTACATTTATAATAATCTGATTATTTAGTAGTAGCAACCCATTCTATACATAACTACATATAACAAGCAACCAATGCAAAATGAAGAGAATAATTTATTTATTATCAAGGCCTGGAAAAAGAAGCATCTCTTGGCAAATCAAAGGAGCTCCAATTACCTATTAACAAGTCTGCATCATGAACATCAGGTCCAAGAAGTGGAGGTTGTGTGACTTGAAATGCATGATGATGATTTATCATCATCTCAGAATTTGACCACATCATGTGATGATCATGTGAGACTTCCTCTTCACCAGGCAATGGTGGCAGCTCAAAATTCATAGCACCACCAGCATGATTACTACATTGCTGATCAGTTCCATCTTTTTGATGAAGTGTCTGCATAGTGTTGAATTCACCATAGCAAATTTGGTTATGATTATCATTAGCCTCACTAGAATGTGTTTGTGGTTGTTGTTCAGGAAGACTCAAACACCCAGTGAGACCAAGTTCTTCAGACAGAGTATTTGGTCCAACAACATCTGTGTTTGATAGCCTTGAATTGTTTTCTAGAGAAGGATCAAAAACTGTTTGCACTTGATCTGGATTAGTACTCTCAACCCTAGCTTCAGAATTGGGCTTTTGGTTGAGGAAATTTGCATAAACTAGAGCAAGATCAATATGAGGTCCATCACTCGCCACTGAAGAGGAGCTAGAAGCTGAAGAAATCCTTATTCTAGGATCATAAGAATGCCCAATAGGGTTATTATTATGATCTGTGGCATTGCCACAAGGTGGGGGGGAATTTTTGAAAGTGAAACCATCAATGGATTGTCTCAATAGGGTCTTGTTACCTCTTCTGTTCTTCCTGCAGCCACCTCCAACAGGCACATTGCGGAGAGACCCTCCTTTGGTCCAGTACCTTCTGCACCCCTTGCAAAAGTACCTTGGTTGAGTTAAGCTGTAGTTGTTGTAGTAGCAGAACTTGGTGTTGGAAGAACCACACCTAGGGCAATTTGGTGATATCTCAACCTCAGGCTTCCACCCACTCTCCATCATCACAAAGCATATACCTGCATTCAAGGTTTTAAATTGCGGTCAAAGTCGCAGATTCGTTGCTTTTCTTGATATTACAAGAAATTGTAGACAAACACTACCGATATCCAGCCACAATTGTGTTCGCCTTACAGACACATAAAAAATCTTGATATTATGGCCAAAATTGCAATTGTAATCGTGTTACAGTTATAGACACCCCAAAAACTTTGATATTACGGCTGATGATACTACAATTACAATCGTGTTGCAGTTTCATACACTCCAAAAACTTTGATATTACGTTCAAAATGGTGGTTTTTTAAAACCTCTTGCCTATATTGTATCATAAAAAATATATACACCCTTTTTGTTTCTGTGTGTGATATATATATATATATATATATATATATATATATATAGAGAGAGAGAGAGAGAGAGAGAGAGAGAGAGAGAGGAATTTCAAGAAAAGGTGATAATGGTAGTTTGCTAATTAGAGAGGGGTTATATGTGGTACAGGTGAAGCTTAAGCTCCCAAAGCACACATTGAGTGTTGGGGAGAAGTTTATTTGGATGCACATGAGATGATGGACATGATGATCTTGGGAATGTGTATGCATCCCATGCACATGAGGATGCATGGGATTACGTATGCCCTGTGGTGTGTCACAACCCCGTATGCTAATACATGGTGTCGGTGTTGAGGATACGTGGCATGATTGGATTGGTGGAGGTGAGGGTGAGTGGGGAAGCAAAGCCATCGGTAGCACCATTTTAGGTTTCTTTCAACAGCAGACAACCTAGGTATGAGAATTAAGCACATTCCAACAAAAAGGGTAGCATCCCAATTCCACTTATCACTCATGGTGTTTGAATGTAGAAAGTGGAAACTCACGGTTTCACACCCTTGTTCCATTTTTGTAAGTTGAAGAATTTACTGCAGAGATGTCTGATAAACTATGTTGCATGATGTACTTCATATACGTAAGGAAATTTATTAAGAATTGAAGCTGTGAATATATTAATATAAATTTTTTTAGTAGTGGTGTTTAGACACCTAATAATTCCAAACACTTATTAGTTATTAGCACGTATAATTTCTCTCTATCTTGTTAACACATTTGTCCACATATTCTTTCTCTTTATCTCTCTAGCTAGGTGTTATTTAGAATTGGGTGTCCACTAATTACTTTTCAATTTTTTAAAACACATAAGATAAAATAAAAAGAATAACGTGTAATATATAAATTGTTGCGAGAACAGTTAAAATAAAAGAATTTAAGGAATACACATCTTACAGGTAAGAATGAAAGTATAGGTTTCATTGAGTGGAGAAACAAAAATGAAAAAATTTTGTATTCCTAAGTATTCAGACAAAACCTAACATGTACACCTATACCTAATACATACCCAATATACCTAAGAGTAGTGATATTTCACATTCTAATATTTCAAACACATCCAAAAATTCTATTTTTTTATCACGTCATATTATCTATCATATCTAATATTGTTTCTCTTTTTCTATCTCTCTCTTACTAGGTATCTACTAACATTTATCTGTCAAAATATATTTTTCTATACGTGTAATAATCAAAAAATAAAGTGGAGATGAAATTAACTATTTAAATTTCAGAGCTAATAAAGAAAAATGAAAGCATAGAGGCGATTTGACTTTTCTAAATAATGCTAAAATTAATTAGGTTATCAAGATGAAGTGGAGATGCAAGCTATAGAATTGATGCATCCATATGAAAAAAATAAAAAGGTTTACTGCCGACAAAAGATTTGAATCCAGTCCAAAAGAACGAAGGTTAATCAAACCCTTCAAACCAATTAATCGTTTGGATTTAATCATCCCTATTACTCATTTAATTTCAGGACACCTTTGTGGAGTGGAGCGTTTCTATTTGTACTAATTCATCCTTTTTGGGTTTTTTCCACTTGGTTCTTTCAAGTTTTGCTTCTTAACAAAGTAGTTGTTTAGTGATTAATTAAACAGATATTTGTTATTTTTTGCAATTTTTTTACAAAATATAGTTATAAAAAGCAAATGTAACATATATGTTTTCTAGTTTCATTCATCTTCATGTTAAAATAGAACTTCAACTTATTTTCATCTTTATTGGCTGCTAATGTTTTTTCTCTAACAATGGTAAGGTAAACTTTTTCTTTTTTCATAACCCTAAAACTGAGATGCTTCTCTATACAAGTTCTTTGGTCTGCAATTTGGAGGTCTGGCTGTCACTTCTGCAAGAAAGAGGCACATGGGAGCTAAGTATAGTAGCATTTTCTGAAGAAAGAATGTCTCTTTCAAGATGACAATGAAATTTTTCGTTGACTCTTATTTCTTGGATCATGGGCTTCTCGGATCATGTAACTCTAAGATTTTCATCAATATTCCCAAAATACTACTTGTATAAATCAATGAAAATGCAAATTGTTTACTTGTTTTAAATATTCCTAAAACGTCTCCCACGTTAAATCGATTTTTATAACAAATATAGTGCAATTCTTTGGGTAATTCTAAAAGAATAATTTCTCAAAAAAGAAAAAGATCTTTATGTTAAAGTATATATAAATAAAAAAAAATATTCCTGAAATATCAGTATTGTTGTTAGTTTTACACAAGTCTTATTTCAATTATCTATCATATCATATATTCATCAATAAGAATTAGATAGATAATTTAACAAGAAAATGAAAAAAAGTAATTTAGAAAGAAAGAAAGAAGAGGGGGGGGGGGGGGGGCAAGAACAGTTAAAATGCAACCAAAATAAGAAGGAACCAATCTCATGTTCAATTTTCACATGATCTTGTTGTGTACATTTTTTGTTGCATACATATAATGGTTAGATAAATTTTAAAACGAATTGATAATGTTCTCTAGTGTGTAGGATTTTTCTGAGAAAAAGTAACAGATGAAACAAAAAAGTTACTTAACTGAAATAATACCCGACTTAAGTCTAAAAAACCTTATGCAATAATACGTAGGTTTGTGAGGTTAAACAACTTGTAAAAAAATGTTTGATGATGAAAATCTTGACATCATATCAACAACTAGACACCAAAGTTTGAATTGCCGTTTTATAAACTTTTTTAAAAAATGAAATATGCTGATAAACTTCTTAATTTAAAAGATCATCATTTAACAAACCAAATAATTGATCTTGACTAGCTTTTGTTTTCTATCAATCTTTATGTGTTTTCTTATCTGCTTTCAATCTTTATGTGTTTTCTTATTTGCTTTCAGTCTTTATGTGTTTTCTTGTTTGCTTTTCAGTATAGTTTGCATAAGTTAATTTTAAAATTAATTTAGATTTTACCTAAAGGTTGCAAAGATACTTGTTAAGAAATTAAAATATAAAATGTCAATTTCATTTAATATACCTCGCAACATAAGAAATGTAGATTTCATTAAGGAATGGCAGCTTAAACATCTTTTTTACATTAGTGGAGCTTTTTTTTTTATCCATATTAGTAGGGCGTTAAAAGAAATTATTTAATTTCTTTGATTAACCCAACGTCACGTTAAGCCCAAGTGTTAGTTTCGTAAATAATAAAACATGAAATTTTAAAGAGCATTTTATGACTTAGAAAGGAGAATTTCAATACCATCTATTTAAATGATATTTTGTTCCAATAAGAAAAGGCTTTAAGGAAGAAAACGTGAACAATTTCGAAGATGACATCATTATTTTGCAAATCACGCCTCAAAAATAGTATATGGTCTGACCTCTAATAAAAAGCCCTAGCTAGTAGCTCCTTTCACACACTAGAGAATATTACTCATCATTCTTTTTAAAAAAATCTAATACTCTCTACGTTCCTATTTATAAGAATTAGCCAACAAATATTTTTATTTCTTGTCATAAAACTTCATCTCATCTTTCTTATGTATTAATTGTTATTTGTATAGTAAAATATTCTTATTTATTTTAATCTATAATTAAATGTTATTTTGAATTTTTATTTTCTCTCTTTTGTGAAGATTGGAGAAGATGAATAGATACCCATGAATCAACAACATCAACATCAACAACATCTTTAACTCAAGTTAATTAGGGTCGATGGTAAATGAACCCAATGATAAATCGTAAATGAGAAAGAAAGAGAAAGGGAGAGAGGAAGAAAAAAATTGAAATAAAACAAAAGAAAGAAGAAAGGGTGAAAGGAAGAAGGGAGAAGGGAGAAAAGAAAAACAAAAGAACTAAAACAAGAGAATGACTGGAACATAAAATTACTAATGAGTTTAACCCTCCACCAAGCTTATAATTTTTTTCCACTCTGTTCTAAGACATACCGTTTGCCAATCTATATCCCACTACATTAGATCTTGTTTAACTACTTTTCCCCAGGTAAGTTTCGGTTGACCTCTACCTCTCTTTGTGTTAAGCTCTTGGTAACAAACTCTTGTTCTTACGGGAGCATCCAGTGGCCGTCTCATAACGTGCTCAAATCATCTCAATCTATGCTCCTCATCTTTTCACATATCGGTACCATTGATACATTTCTTCGAATATCCTCATTTTTTATCTTATCCATCTTTGTATGTTCACACATCCACCTTAACATCCCCGTGAATGTTAAAGACAAAATTGATAAAATATTAAAATTAAAGATACATTTAATGTTAATATCTAAATTAATTAATTTTCATAATAAGTCTAATTTAATCAACTATGTCTTATAAATAGAAATGAAGGAGATTTTCTCACATGATTTTAATCAATTTTCAAATCAATCTAACTACTTACAGATGATTACTTGCTGAAATTGTAAAATGTTGTTGACACTTGTCAAATATAATTAACCAATCAATAACTACACATATAACCATTAAGCTTAGAGAAATATGTTCAAAGTTTAAATTTAAGTTACTACTATTAAATCGTTGAGACTCTTCCCTTTATAAAACTATTTAGTGTAAAAAGAGAGGAAGGAAATGAAAAGAAATGAGATGATATTTGTTTGAGAAAAAAATACAAGAATGGGGAAATTTTTTGTGGGATCCGAAAAACCTTCCCCCTGGAAGAGAAGGAGTTGTCTCTTTTTCCTTTTTGTAGTTCCTTAAAAAGTTAAATAAATGTTATAACAATTTATATATATATATATATATATATATATATATATTGTGAAAAACTAACGAAGTAAAAAATAATAATTTTTAGGCGGTTAAATTTAATTTTTTATTAGTATAAAACTTTTTCATTCATTTTATTTATTTCTATCCAATTTCTCCTCCACTCAAACAAAAAAAAATTTTACTAATATTTCTTTTTTCAATTCCCTCTATCAAAAAAATTTAATAGTTTTTTGTGTTTGATCCGTAGAAATTAAACATAATATCAGGAGTATACAACACTCACACACTTTGTTTAATCAATTGAACTAGATCCCTTAATTTATTTTAATACTTTAATTATCTTACACTTATAATATTAATTTTATATTATCAACAATAAAAAATATGAGTATGAATTCTAAGATATTTATTATTTAGGTTAACAAACATGATTATTTATGAATAAACACCTATATAAAATTACTTTATACTATCAATATATTATTTATTTCTCATCTTTTTAAAATTCTATTTCTCTTTTATTTTCATCATTCACATCTCTTTCCTCTCTAATACTTTTTTCATTCTATTTATACTTGTGTAAAAAAAAGTACTTTATACTACCAATACATTATTTATTTCTCATCTTATTTTATTTCTATTTCTCTTTTATTTTCATCATTCATATCTCTTTCCTCTAATGCTTTTTTACTTCTGATTCAAATCTAAAACACTTGAAACATAAGATTGGTACATTACTATTTCTCAATCGAAGTTACTAAATACAAAAACAGTAGACAAGATTTCAAACACAAAGTTTGAATAATCTTTTTGTTTATATCCTTAGAATTTGAGACCGGCAAAGCTAAGGGAAACAAAATATGCTAAACCTATTGGAAGCAAAATTGGAGTTTTAATTAAGTATTGACTATCCCCATTTCATATCTATTTACCCTCCTCAAGTGGATAGAAAATAACACCAAATTGACATAAATAATTTTCATTGGCACATAAAAAAGCTGTAATTTTTTTCCTTTTTATCATATACCCAAATACTTTTAATAAAAAATTGAAAAAATAGACTATATACTAACATGTAAAACAATTTTACACTACCATTGAATCACAATCAAAATTTAAACTATTAATGCAGCATGAACATTAAACTCTAAAAATTTAAACCAATTTTTTTTGTGTGAATGTAAGCATGGAAAAATACTGTATAGCACATAAAAAATGAAGTTTCAAATTTGAACAGAAAAACAACCAAGTAGATACGAAGACAAGATTTACTTAGCCTCCAATTCCAAGGTTTAACTGTTATAAGATGTGACCCTAGCTCTTGTATTTGATGTGTCCCCAAATACAAAATGAGGTTTTACCGTCTCAGTGATGATAGGTTAAGACAAGTTTAAGTCAACTCAAGTCATCAATCCAAAACATATATAACATTTTTTATCCTTTTACTCTAGTTTAATATATATATTTTCACTCGTTAAATAAAACAAACTTCATTTAAAGTTTTCCATTGACCATTTTCTTCCATTCCCTCCTTCCCGTCATCTCTTACCCTTGTTTTCATCTTCCCTTTCAACAACCATTTCATCGTACAGAGAAAATCTCAAATTGTAGTATAATATTTTTATAATTCCCTTGTGAAATCAATAAGTGCTCACCTACATCTTGAAATTTAAGTAAAACAAATAATAATGCATATTGATCATTATTCACTGAGTTTCAATTTTAACCAACCTAGCCCCCGTCCAGGAGCTATACCTGTACAACATTTAATACAACAAACGGCATAATGATTGTACCAGTTATAAATAGTTGGATCACTGCCCCAGTGACTTCAATGTAAACATCCCCACTCAAGCTTCTCATCAGAAGCCACTCCAACCATAATATTGGGCATCAATATTCTGCTCATTGAAAAAAAAAAAAAAAGAAAAAAAAAAAAAAACAGAAAAACAGGACCAAAAAAGTACATATTAACAAAATTTCAATGCCCTGAGACAAGCATCAGCGCAACTCATCATTTGGATAATGAATGGACATTTACAGACATGAATTCGGCAAAGTCATGCTTCTACAGTTCTACTTGGTCATCATTATGCGGCTACAGTTGGCCCAATCTTTCCTGCATGAAAGAAAGAAAGAATTTTAATCCATGTTTCAGAGCAGGAAAATGAAAATAATAAATAAACCATCACATTTTTTTGTAAAAGGAATTTATGTAGATAGAAGATATGTCCAATCATTTTGTCATTAAATACTAAGAATGCTGGGAAGTGAGAACAGTAAAGTTGTACATAGCCAACAGACAAGAAAATCTTCCGACCATTTCCGCAGTTTACCATTCCAAACCACTAACACGCACAATTAATGACACTAACAAGAAGTCTATGGAAAATAAGAGAATCTGGACACTATTCAATAGGTATAAAAGAAAACCACTAACAAACAAACAAAAGATCTTAGAAATAAATCCCAAGAAGAACAACCTGAAGCATCTGCATTAATTTCGGATGCTGCTCCAAAAGTTGGCAAAGTTTGTCCCGATCACTCAATAAAGACTGCCAAGTCAGAAGAGTAAAATGATAAACATTAAAAATAGTAGTAATCAAATTGTCCATCTGGCTAAAACAGAAATTATGGATGGTATGTATCCTCCCAAAAATGCATTACAATTAGAAAATACCTGAATTGCCTCTGGAGACTTGAAATACTCGTGTAATGACATTGCTGCATCTTGTTGCTGCTGCGATTGAGAATTCCCTGGCTGTTGAGTATATTCAACTTGCTGCTGCTGCTCATGGGAAAACTGTTGCTGCTGGGTTTGGTAATACGTCTGCATTGAAGAAACCTGAGACTGCTGCAGCATCTGTAATTGATGCACTTGAACATTGCTTTGCAAACCCAACCCTTGCTCCAACTGCTGTAAAGCTTGAACAGGCGGCCTAAGGAGCTGAGGTGGTTGTGGTGGGCGGGGAAGCTGGGGTGGCTGGAGTGGCTGCAACTGAGAAACTGAATGCATCGACTGAAAGGAAGCTGGAGGAACAGAGACACTTTGTAAGATGCTGGGCTGGTTCTCAGTCTGTTGCTGATTTAGGGAGTTACCGAACATAGGTAATGGCATGGAAGCTGGCCTACTAAAGCCCGCAGACATCATTGGGGGATTTGTGTAGGACGACAATCTGGCTCCTGAAGATGCAATGGAGGCCTGGGATAGTTCAGTGGCCCCAATACTTGTCTGATTATACACAGAAGGTTGGGAGGCTGAAGTTTTAACAGTTGGTAAATTATACTGACTAGATACAAAAGGAGGTGGTGTAGGAGGTAGGGGAGGAGCAATTCTATTAGGTCCACCAGGGGAAGACACAGAAGTCCTGGAGTATTTCGAATCTGGCACAGGAACAGAAGATGCAGCAGTTGAACCATTGTTGAATGGCGATGAATAGTCTAACTGAACCTGCAAGTGCAAGGAAGAATTATAATAGTAGGTGCTTATCCAGGAGATAAAAGAACACGAGAGGAAAAGATTCATATGACTGCAGCAGTAACCAGAAAAAGGAGGAAATAACTAAATAACAAGGAGGGAAGGCTCCTCACTTGGAATGCCACAGGACGCTGTGTGCCTGCTGGAGAATTAACATATGGAGATGAATGACCAGGAACTGAATCTGAAGCATGCGATATTACAGGCGAGACTGTAGGTGGAGGTGGCATGGGTGGTAAAGGAGGTTGGTTGGGCAAAAACCTTTGGTCATACAGTCCTTGAGAACCAGAAGCAATACCACCATGTTGAGGACTGTTCTTTAACAAGTAATTTCGGGAAACCATCCTTGAATCAGCTGGTGATTGCATAGATCCAGATGGATTATTGTAAAGAGACATTGGAAATGAAGTATTTGATGCTACAGAATCATATCTGCCAGAGGGCCTAGCTTGAACATTTTTTGAGTCATCAACCTGCTCAGCATACTTCCTGTCTGAAGAAACACTTGATTCACGAGTTAATGACATATCAGGACGTGAACCAGACATCTTTGAAGAAAATTCACTTTGGGCATTTTCATCGATGTTAGATCCTAATGGAGTACCCATTTGAGAAAATTGACTACTATCAACAACGTCACTTTCTGTTTCTTCAACAATTGAGTGAGGAGAACTTTGCTCAACAATAACTGGGGCAGGCTGTTGTAAGTTATCATCCAGCTGAGGGAATGGCAACTTGTCATCAGGGTCAGACCCCTCTCCATCAAAAACTATATCAATTCCTTGAAGATCATCATCAAGATCAGCTTTCAATTGCTTAGATTTGTTTAACATCTCCGTATCTGTGTGTATCAAAGGAGAAGCATTTTTTAGGTGTCCAACAGCCTCTCCCACTACTGTTGCTGAAGGGTTCTGCCGTTCCCTCTGTCTTGCCATAAATTCATCTACATGAATGGATGGAGGTCTCCCACCAGTAGATCCTGCTCGTGGCACTGATATTACATTAGTAACCCCTTCAACATTTCTCTCTCTTGCAACAAAATCATCCACATGCATAGATGGTGGTCTGCTGGTATTTGGCTTGCGCTGCCGGAAGGCATCCCTACGTGTAGGACCAGAAGAAACAGCAGACTGTGCTACACCCCGTGAAAAAGCATTTTGAGAAGACATATCAGCCTGAAAACTTTCTCCTCTAGCTCGCCTTACAGTACCATCCATTGATGGATGCTTCCTCTTTGCAGCAAGATTTGTCTGTGTTAATCTATCCGGTAATGTTTCTGGACATTCCCAAAGAAATTTGTCGCCAAGTCCACCAACATAAAGATGATCATCAATCTTCTCAACACTGTTTTCAAGCAACTGATGTGTCTTTGAAAAAACTAGAACTTCATTTTGATGTAAAACAACATCTTCTAACTTCATGGAATCAACAGGCCTTTGCAATACTAATGACAATGACTTAACTGACTCAGAAACCTTACATCACAAATTAGAAGCAGAAGTTACAGAGTAATACAGGTAAAAACTATGAAAGAAGAAGCTGTGCTCAAATGGATTTATACCTGATACAATGGGATTTGTGAGTGAGAGGTAACCAAACAGTCATCCATAGAAGCTTTGGAACTTAACAGAGCACTAAATTCTTGTGTGTAATTTATATTTTCCTCAGGAAAGCCAACTGATCTTGTCATATCATCGGAAATCCCAAAGAGGTACTTCAGTGCAACAACTCTGTCGGAATTCAAACTAACCAAGAAAGAAATTGTAAATTATCCTGCTATATGATCTAAAAGAATAACAAAAGGAAAGAGTACAGAGAAATTTTCATATACATCACTGCCTTCTTTTCAATGCTAAGAACCTTGGGATATCGAGAGATAAAATCAAAATTTCAGAAATCTATTTTTTGTAATATTTAATCCTTTTATTGCCACTTCTTCACAAATATAGATAATAATATAGGTTCAAATTTCAAATTGTTGTTTCACCTTAAATTCACCTTATGAAAATACACCTACAAGGCTACAAAAAGATTATTTTTTTTCCACTAAGAATGGGACACTATTGACACAACCTTCAAAGAATGTGATGGTGCATACTCTAAACAAGGTTTTATCTTGTACCAATTGTATTCTGGGTTATCAGAGTTTTGAAATTGGCCTTTAGTTACATTGAGAACATATATGGCAAATATCCAGTAATTTAATGTGTTTTCTAAAACCAGTGCCTCTGACCAAATACCATAAAATTGAAGCACTGTCTCTCACTATTCTTTAGGATTTATACATAGTTATCAATCCCATATAATAGTACATAGAGTCAATCCCTGAAAATGTTTAGATATGACCACTACACTGAGTTTAGATATGGATTAAATAATTTATCATACACTTACGTAAATATGCAGTATTAAAAAATTCAAAATTAAAGACAAACTTATAACTACTAAAAACAGACAACAAACAACATCAGAAACTTTAACTTTACATTTCAAATGATTTTTTATGTTCTATTATTTTTCTTCTCCAGATATATTTTAGAATAATTTATCTAAAAAGTGAAATGAAAAAGTAATACTTATAATAACATTTTAATTGCATATGAAATTAAGAAAATCACAGTTATATACAAAGGAATTATTTCATAATATGTGCTTTCAATTTACATAAAATACAATAAAAGTTATACATGCATATACACACACATACACACACAGTAATGGATTCAGAAATTTTTCTTAGTAAGGGCAAGAAATAATTTATAATATTTCTATAAAAGAAAAATATCGTGTTTTTACAAAATATTGTCATGACAAAAGAATAATTTAAAATACTTAAACTTCTACAAATTACAATTGTCTTTTATGTATTTTCATTGAAAATGGTATATGATTGTTTCATTATCAATATTATAAAAAAAATAACTTTATATATATGTAACCAAACAATCATTCAACCATTCATCTTCTCTCATGTGATTACGCATTCTATTCTTCACAATAATTGCAAAGAAACATCTTAAATGACAAATTCTCTTAATCCATTTTTTGCTCTATTTGGGAATCAGGATGAAATCACTCAAACGAAAACATGTCGTATGAGTTAGTAAATGAATCATTGTGCTCCGTTGAATGTCTAATAGAGGAGTTGGAGTATTAAAAATTAAGTTATTATTTTGGCCCTCTAATTTTTTTAGGTTCAATTTATTCCTTTTATTTTTAAAAAGTTCAATTTGATCCCTTAATTTATATATATTAGATTCAATTCATTCCCTTTATTTTTTAAATTTCTAATTAGGTCTTTATATTTTAAAATGGATCAAATTTGGTCTCATTTTTAGAAAATATTTGGAGATGATGGTACAAACTTGAGATCAAATTGAACTCATTTTAAAAAATAAAGAACCTAATTGAACTTTTTTAAAACTAAAGGAGCCAAATTGAACCTAAAAAATAAATTAGAAGACCAAAATAATAATTAAATCTAAAATTAAAAGGATAAAATAGTAAAATTAGTATAAATTTATTCTCTTTTTTATTTCGTATATTTTTTATATATTTTAAAAATATTATCTTATAGGAATAATACCTATTTTTTTATAAGGGCAATTTTTTTTATTATACATATATAAATAAAAAAAAATAGTGAGGGCAATTGCCCTGCGACAGAACACATGGATCCATCCCTGTCCACACAATTTATGCTAATGAACAATAATAGTAAGCTGGGTGTAAATAAAATAAGATAATAACAGATAATAATAAAATATATAACTAATAAAAATATATATTATTATTTTTTAATAATTCGGTAAATTTATAACTAAAAATAATATAATATTATTAGTTTTATTATAATATATAGATATTTTTATTGCAATATAATTTACACTAATAACATAATATTTATATATAAATGATATTATAATAATATATATGATTAATTATTTTGCTTGAAAGACACGTTTTTGTATATATAATATAATACAGTATGATTCTATTAGTTTTCATAGAAAATAATTTTCATGCATATATATTTTAGTAAGATTTCATATTCTATTAGTTTTCATTGAAAATAATTTTCATGCATATATATTTTACGAAGATTTCATACCTTCGGCTCCAGTACACTTCTTAACAAAGTATGAACACTCTAATTTTAACAATTGCTGACAAGCTTAACCCAAAAAGTTCACCTTAGTATTAGGATGGATGACTATAACCTTCAGTATCAGTCAGTTATTCACACTTTGTGTAGTTTAGTTGAAAACTTCTATATGTCAAAATATATCAAATTATCAATTTTTTAAAAAGAAAATAATCAGGTTTCAGTTACTACCTAATTTAACCCAACAACAATTGTCTTCTGTAAATCAGGACCACTACACAAAAAGAAGCAGAAAACAAGAGAAGGGCAATGTTTTAATAACTTCAACTTCTCCATTCTAAAATTACATCGGGATATGAGCACAGACAATTTGGAATAAATGTTTTTTTCAAATCATGTTATCATAAGCACATTTCTAGAAGTTAATCAGAAGCAGCCATCCAGAAACAAAATACAAAAATTTACCTGTCTCCATTCATGCAAAACTGTAGGGACCCCACAGATAATGCATAGGCAGCCTCAATTGCATAAGTTGACAAACCCTCCTTTGTATCAATCGATCTCAACAACTTCATCCAACAGATAAGTAAAGGGGGGCATTTTATCCATTCTGCTACACTAGAGACATTATAATTTACATTCCTATCATCTTTCCGAGGCTCAAGTTCGAAAGCATGATAGTGGATACCAAAATAAGTAGCTCCAAATGCCATTTGACCTTCAGCACAAGCAGCTAATTCTTTGAAAGCTGTAAGACAAGCCAGTAACTCTTTTCCAACAGGCAGAACCTTGAAATAAAAGAATTCTTAGTTAACACTAAGAAAGCAACAAAAAGCACATTAAAATTTAAACCTAATGTAAGACCATGGATTTTTGCACCCCTTTGCCCAAGGACAAGATCTCAATTTACATGCTGAAGAAAGGGCACAATCTTTAAAAGTATATACAGACAGTATCAGAGAGTCACCTGACAACTCTTCAAAAGATATCGTAAAATCAGGGCACAATCTTCATCACTCAATTTTTCAAAATTTTTACTGCCAGACCACCAGAAAATGTCACTTAGCTGTCAAACTTGAATAAAACAAAATTTTTACAAGAATGTAAACTGCTCACAAGTCATGTCTTCGGGGGTAATTTCGAGAAGTTTCAGAATGAAAAAGAAGAATGATAAACTTGAATATTGGGAGACACCAACTAAAAAAATTAAAGCTGCATTTTGCAGAACTTCTATCATGAATCTGCTTTCCATCATCATCAACAATAACAAAACATCTATCCAGTACTTTTGTTAGCATCTGAAGAGTGCCCTCCCTCAACAATAGGCCCTGACAGAGAGAAAACCAGCTTTATATTATGTAAAGTTGTAAGCTACTATTATCAACAATCAACAATAGTTAATAAAACAAGATTCATCACAATAATCTGATAGGAGTAATAGGTGGGGGAAAATATATACTAGGAGGGGTAATTAGCTGTAGGACAGTTATTGTAATCAGTATAACTAACTGATAGTTATAACAGATTAGGAGAAGCTTTAAATAGAGGGAACTAACTGAAAATAGGGGTGGTTGAGTATTAGGAGGTTGGTGACCTCGAAGATCACTTGTAACAGCAGGAGAGCATTTCTCCAAGATTCAATAAATCATTTCTTTCCATTTTCGCCCTGGTCCAGTGTCTATCACTGGTATCAAAGCTCCTTCCTGAGGTTGTGAGATCGTAAATGGCATCGAAAAGAACAAGAAGATGAAAGTGAGATTAGAGACACTCAAAAGAGCCCTGGAGGAAGCTCGCGAGGCTAGGGAGGTAGATCGCGAGGTTGTGGAAGCCAATCGGGTTGCGATAGAAACCAGATTGGGCGTGATAGAGGGAATCTTGCAGAAGCTGGCAGCGAACATGGAACCGCCGGTGTCGGGGGAGAGAGCTCCGACGAGGAGGGCGAGTGGCAAGCATCACGAGGACGAAGAGGTTGGGGCGCGTCAATGGCGGCAAATCGAGATGCCCGTTTTTACGGGCGAAGACCCGGTGTGTTGGATTTCGCGGGTGGAAAGTTCTTCAGGCTGCAGTATGTGAGGGAGGAAGAGAGGTTGGAAGCGATCTTGGTAGCCATGGATGGAGAAGCTTTGGCATGGTATCAATGTGAGGGAGGAAGAGAGGTTGGAAGCGATCTTGGTAGCCATGGATGGAGAAGCTTTGGCATCGTATCAATGGTGGGAGAACTGGAGCTCGAACCAGTCCTGGGAGGATTTCAAGGCAGCTTTGGTCCAAAGGTTTCAGAGTACCAATTTGGGAAACCCATTCCAAGCCTTGCTGGCATTGAAGCAGGAGGAGTCTGTGCAAGCTTACATTGGGCTTTTTGAGAAGCATGTAGGGGCTGGAAAGGGATTGGGTGAGAATTTTTTAATGGAAGTGTTTGTGAAAGGCTAGAGAGAGGAAATTGGGACTGAGGTTAGGTTACATGAACCTAAAACCTTGCTGGACACTATGCTGAAGGCAAGGCAGATTGAAGAAAAGAATAGAGTGCTGGACAAGTTGCCAAGAACTGGGAAATGGGTGCCTCCTTTGTCAAGGCCTAATTTTTCTGGTCCAAGAAGTGGGAAAGATTGGCAGCAAGGGGGTGGAAGGATGCTGGAAGCTATGAGAGGAGCTAAAACAGGAGGGATGTTCCAATAAAAAAGTAAAACTTTCAAAGATTATCCCCTTTGGAGGTGAATGAACCAATGAGAAAATGAGTGTTTTACTTGCAATGAAAAATACCACCCAACACATGTTTGTAAGAATAAACAGTTAAGGGTGATGATATTGGAAGAAGATATGGAGGAGGATGGGAATGGGGATCAAGGAGAGCATGAAGAAGAAGTGGAGGAAGTACATCAGCTGTCATTACAAAGCATTGAGGGATTTACTTCTAAGAAGTCACTCAAATTATGGGGAGAAATAAAGGATAAAAAAGTGGTGGTGTTGATTGATTGTGAAGCAACTCACAATTTTACTTCCATAGCGAACACTTTTTTCCGGAAAAGGGAGTCTCATCTTATCACCTATCATAGTAGTCAAAATTGTAGTCAAATTGATTTCTTTATGGCTAGACGGAAAAATAGAAATTCGTGTATTGACTGCAAGGTCTACCCTGGAGAATGTGTGACGACACAACATAAGTTGGTAGTTCTAGAGTTTAGGTTCAACAAAGTTCTTAATTTGAGGAAGATGGCTCAAAACCCAAGGATAAGATAGTGGAAACTAAAGGAGGAGAAACATATAGAGTTTAAGAAAAACATGTTACGTGAAGGACTGTAGGATTTTATTGTAGAAACTAATGAAATATGGAATGAGATGGCAATGTGTATTCAAAATGTGGGAAGAAGGGTGCTAGGTGAAAGTAAAGGAAACAAAGTTCATACAAAGGAAACAAGGTCGTGGAATGAAGAGGTGCAAGAGGCAATTAAACAGAAGAAGGAATGTTTTCGATCTTTGCATAAGTGTCTAAATGATGAGAATTTGCAAAAGTTTAGCGTAGCGAGGAAAAATGCAAAGAAAGCAATGCGGGAAGCTAGAGGTAAAGTTTTTGACGATTTGTATAAAAATCTTGAGAGCAAGGATGAGGAGAAAGGTATTTACAAACTTGCAAAAATGAGGGATAAGAAGAGTAAAGACCTCACCCAAGTTAGATGTATTGAGGATGAAAATCAAAAATTTTTGGTAAGGGATAAAGATGTAAACGAAAGATGGCTAAACTACTTTAACAAACTTTTTAATGGGAATGACGACAAGAGTGAGATGGATTTGGAGGACGTTTTTGATGATCCGAATAGAAGATTTGTGCGTAGAATTAATACATATGAAGTTAAGGAGGCTTTAAAGAGGATGAAGAATAATAAAGCTTTGGGACCTGATGACGTCCCTATTGAAGTGTGGAGAGGCTTGGGAGATTTGACAATAAAATGGTTGACCAATCTTTTTAATAGGATTCTTCAAACAAATAAGATGTCGGATGCTTGGAGGAAAGGTATGTTTGTGCCTATTTACAAAAACAAGGGAGATATCCAAAATTGTTCAAACTATAGAGGCATCAAGCTCATGAGCCATATTATGAAGTTGAGGGAGAGAGTTATCGAACATCGCCTAAGGAGGGAGACCAAAATTTCCGCAAATCAATTTGGATTTATGCCAGGAAGATGTACCATGGAAGCTATCTTCTTAATGAGACAATTAATGGAAAGGTATAGGAAAAAGAAGAAAGACTTGTATATGGTGTTCATGGATCTTGAGAAAGCATATGATAAAGTCCCAAGAGAAGTCTTATGTGGACTCTTGAGAAGAAAAAGGTAGCATTAAAATATGTTAATGCAATCAAGGATATGTATGATGGGGCTACCACATGTGTGAAAGCCTGTAATGGAACATCAAGGTATTTCCCTATCACGGTAGGTGTTCACCAAGGTTCAGCTCTTAGTCCTTATCTCTTTGCCTTAGTGATGGATGAACTAACGAAAGATATTCAAGAGAAAATGCCGTGGTGTATGCTTATTGCAGATGATATTGTGCTTATTGATGAGACCAAAGATGGTGTTAATAGGAAATTGGAATTGTGGAGAAACACTTTGGAGTCTAAAGGATTTACGATAAGCAAGAGCAAGACAGAGTATATGAAGTGTGAGTTTTCGAGAATAAGAGATGGTGATCAAGACACAGTGCATCTACTTGGTCAAGAGGTACCCCAGAAAGATGTTTTTAGATACTTGGGATCAATGTTGCAAAAAGGTGGTGTGATTGATTAAGATGTAAATCATAGAATTAGAGCAGGGTGGATGAAATGGCGGAGTGCATCAGGGTTTTTGTGTGACCGCAAAATTCTCCTTAAACTGAAAGGAAAATTCTATAGAATAGTTGTAAGACCGGCAATGCTATATGGAGCGGAATGCTAGCCAGCACATAGGCAACATAAGCATAAAATAGGGGTAGCAGAAATGAGGATATTAAGGTGAATGTGTGGATATACGAAAATGGATAAGATAAGAAATGAGGATATTCGAAGAAAGGTATCAGTGGTACCGGTATGTGAAAAGATGAGGGAGCATAGATTAAGGTGGTTTGGGCACATTATGAGACGGCCACTGGATGCTCCCGTAAGAACAAGAGTTTGTTACCAAGAGCTCGACACAAAGAGAGATAGAGGTCGACCGAAACTTACCAAGGGAAAGGTAGTTAAACAAGACTTAATGGAGTGGGATATAGATTGACGGACGGTATGTATCAGGACAGAGTGAAGAAAAGCTATAAGCTTGGTGGAAGGTTAAATCCATTAGTAGTTCTATGTTCCAGTCATTCCCTCGTTTTAGTTCTTTTCCTCTTCTTTTCTCCCTTCTTCCTTTCACCCTTTTTTCTCTCTTTCGTCTTATTTCCACTTTTTTCTTCCCCTCTCCCTTTCTCTTTCTGTCTCATTTACGATTTATCATTGGGTTCATCTACCACCGACCCCAATTAACTTGGATTAAAAGTGTTGTTGATGTTGATGTTGAAATTGGTGAAGGAGTTGGAGCTAGAGGTCACTCCTACCCAAGCTTATTATGTGGAGGTAGGAGATGGACACAAGGTGAGCTGCCAAGGGGTATGTATATCCCTGCATATGGAGTTACAAGGATTACAGGTAGTGCAGAATTGCTATCTGTTTGAATAAGGGGGGGCTGATGTTGTGTTAGGAGTGGAGTGGTTGGCCAGTTTGGGGGAGGTAGAAGCTAACTTTGAAAGATTGACCTTATCTGTAAAGGTGCAGGACAAAAAAATAGTGTTTAGACCTAAGCCTGAATTGATTAAGGTTGCCATAAGTAGAAAGTTAATCAGATGTAATATGCTGGAAGCTGAGCAGGGGTTTGTGGTAGAATTGAAACCCATGGAAGGAGAGGAGAAGGCAGAAATAATCCCTGAAATACTGAGGTAGCTCTTACAGTAGTTTGAGGAGGTTTTCAGGAACAAGGATCATGCAATTAATTTGCAACCTGGAAACAATATACCCAATTTGAGGCCCTACAAATACCCTCACTATCAAAAGAATGAGATTGAGAAGTTGGTGGGGGATATGACATCTGCTGGAATTATCAGAACTAGCATTAGCTCATTTGCTAGTCCTGTAATTTTAGTAAAGAAAAAAGATGGGAGTTGGAGGTTTTGTGTAGACTATAGGGCTCTTAACAAAATTATTTTGCCTGACAAATTTCCTATGCCTATTATTGAAAAATTGTTGGATGAGATTGGAGGGGCTGCATGGTTTTCAAAGTTGGATTTGAAGGCAGGATACCATCAAATCAGAATGAAAGCAGAGGATGTACACAAGACAGCTTTCAGAACTCATGAGGGCCATTATGAGTTCTTGGTGATGCCCTTTGGACTAACCAATGCACCCTTCAACTTTTCAAGCACTCATGAATGAGGTACTTAAACCTTTCTTGAGACAGTTTGCATTGGTATTTTTTGATGATATATTCGTGTACAGTAGTAGTTTGGAGGAACATGTCATGCATTTGAAGGCAGTGCTGCAGGTTTTACAGCAAGAGTTGTTTATTAAAAAAAAAAAAAAAAAGTGTAACTTTGGCCAGCAATCTTTAGGATATTTGGGACATATTTCAGCTGGAGGTGTAGAAGCTGATCCTAATAAATTGGTAGCTATGGCTAAGTGGCCTGTCCCTAAAGATGTCAAGGGGTTGAGGGGTTTTTTAGGATTGACTGGCTATTATAGAAGATTTGTAAAAGGTTATGGGAAAATGGCTCAACCTTTAAATGATATGTTGAAAAAGAATGCTTTTGTTTGGAAGGAAGAGACACTCAAAGCTTTTGAGAAGCTGAAGGCAGCAATGCAGCAGCTGCCTATTTTAGGGGTACCAGATTTTTCATAAAAAAAAATCATTTTAGAAACTTACGCTTCTGGAAGTGGTTTAGGAGCAGTATTGTTATTGTTACAAGACAGACATCTTGCTTTTAGGAATAAGGCTTTATCAGAAAGAGGGAAGTTGAAATCAGTGTATGAAAGGGAATTGATGGTTGTTGTGTTGGCAGTAAAAAAGTGGAGACACTATTTACTGGGAAGAAAATTCAGTATTAGAACTGATAAAAAAGCTTGAAATTTTTAAATGAGCAAAAATTGTTGAGTGAAGAACAGTTTAAATGGGCTATAAAATTAATTGGATATGATTTTGATATCCAATATAGCTCAGGAAAAGAGAATATAGTCGCTGATGCTCTGTCAAGACAATTTGCTTTTGAAGCAATTTCAGTAGTGCAGAAGGAATGGAGTGATTGGGAAGAAGAGATCTCAGCTGACCCTCCTATGTTTGAGATTTTCCAGGGGATAGTAGCCAAAACAGCTGAGAAGAAGGGCTACAGTGTTCAGAGGGGCAGGCTGTATTATAAAAACAGGTTGGTGTTAACAGGTTGGTGTTAGCAAGAAATTCTGCTAGAATTCCTTTGATTTTAAGGAGTTGCATGATTCTCCTGTGGGGGGACATTCAGGGTTCTTTAGAACCTTTAAAAGAGTGGCTGCAGTGGTGTATTGGCAGGGGATGAAGAAGACAATTAGGGAATATATGGCTGCTTGTGAAATCTGTCAAAGAAATAAGGCTAGCAATTTATCACCAGCAGGGTTGCTGCAACCATTACTGTTCCTACAAGGGTATGGTCAGATATTGCTATGGATTTCATTGGAGGTTTGCCAAAAGCTCGAGGTAAAGATACTATTCTGGTGGTAATTGATAGGTTGACTAAGTATGCTCATTTTTGTGCTCTTAGTCATCCCTATACAGCTAAGGAAGTAGCTGATATCTTCATTACTGAGGTAGTAAAATTGCATGAATTTCCTACATCCATAGTTTCTGACAGAGATAAGGTGTTTATGAGTGTGTTTTGGAGGGAATTGTTTAGGAGGGCTGGCACTCAATTGAGAATAAGCACTGCATATCACCCACAGACAGATGGCCAATCTGAAGTGGCTAATAGATGCTTAGAAGTTTATCTGAGGTGTTTGACTGACAGCAATCAAAGCAATGGCCAGACCATTTGTCTTGGGCTGAATTTTGGTTTAACACCAATTTTAATATTTCAGCCAAAATGTCCCCTTTCCAGGCTTTATATGGACAGCTGCCACCTCTATTAATCAAGGGAGCTGATATTCCCTCTAAGCTGGAGGAAATTAATCAGATGTATGACAGCAGAGATGCTTTAGTGCAGGATTTGAGGAGTAATTTGTTTTAAGCTCAAGACCAAATGAAGAAATATGCTGACAAGCATAGGAGAGAAATGAGTTTTCAAGAGGGGGACTGCGTATTTTTGAAGATACAGCCTTATAGGATGAGGTCTTTGGCTAAGAAATTGAATGAGAAACTGAGTCCTAGGTTTTATGGACCTTATAAGGTCATCCAGAGAATTGGGGAGGTTGCTTATAAGTTAGAATTACCAGAGGACAGCAAGATTCATCCTGTGTTTCATGTTTCTTTACTCAAGAAGTCTATGAAAGCTACAGGTTTTTCCCAACCATTACCTACAGAATTGACTGAAAATTGGGAATTACGATTACAGCCAGAAAAGGTGGTGCAACACAGTAGCAGCAGATGGAAAACAGGAGGTCTTGGTCAAATGGAAAGGGTTACCACAACATGAGAACAGTTGGGAAGGAGCTGAGGAGTTGAAGAAGGTTTTTCCTCACCTAGACCTTGAGGACAAGGTCCATGTTGAAGGGCAGGGTATTGATAGGAGTAATAGGTGGGGGAAAATATATACTAGGAGCAGTAATTAGCTATAGGACAGTTATTGTAATCAGTATAACTAACTGATAGTTAGTTATAACAGATTAGGAGAAGCTTTAAATAGAGAGAACTAACTGCAAATAGGGATGGTTGAGTATTAGGGGGTTGGTGACCTCGAACATCACTTGTAACAGCAGGAGAGCATTTCTCCAAGATTCAATAAATCATTTCTTTCCATTTTCGGCCTGGTCCAGTGTCTATCATAATCCTAATGAAAATAAGAGACAAGAACAAAGGAAAAAGCAGATAAAATATAAGTATTACCTTTCCAAGTGGATGCTCCAACAAGCTGACAAGAAAATCAAGAAGCCTCAAAATCTGAAAACAGAGAAGAAAAACTCATCAAAATGTTAAACTAGAAGGAAGAACTGCAAGCTCCAAATTTTAGGGGCAGACAGGAATCTTACCTTGTATGCATCTGTATCTGATGGACATGACGATTCTGAAACATGATGAATAACTGATGACAATACCGGTTTTATAAGCATGGAAGCATACTTAGCATTTTGGCAAGCAATTCGAATTACAAAAACACACAGCAGATCTTGAATTACCACTAATGCCTGCCGAAAAAGCAGAATAACACAAAAATAACATTTATGCAAACTTTACCAACAATGCATACTCCATATTAGAAAATTGGAAGTTCATTATTTAGGCAGAAACTACATACAGAAACTGCATAATGTTGTATAATCTCAGCAATTTTGTCAAGATGTGGTGCCAGCTGGCCAACCAGCTTCTCTTGGTGTCCAGATTTCAAATACCAGTTGACATGCTTCTCCTTTTGAGGCCCTAAAATGTTTCCCACAGCCAACATTCTTCGTGCAGTTAACAAGGGCATTCCACTAGTCCAAAGCCATATATCTTCTTCAGGAAGTAAATCAATCTTGCAATAGAAACCAAATAAGACCATAGAAGTTAATCATACAAACAGTCCAAAAATCTTGAAGAATGGATGAGCACAAGTAATATATAGTATTTAAAGAAATAACACTAACAACACAACTTTGGACAGTAAAACTTCAAATAGAATAGCCATACCAAAAGATAGAGTAAACTGCATGTTTCTTTTGGACCTAGAGTCAACAATGAAGTACTCTGAACGCTGGCAAGAAGGGTGTGAAAAAGACCTGGACTCCAACCATGTACTGGCCAGAAAGCAAGTGCTGATGCAACAAGATGACAGACAGCTCCATAACCAATAGCATAATCAGGATATGGAGATGAAAAGTCATCTGCACATGCAGCTAGCTTGGGGCTGCAATGACCAGGATTTGATCAGCATAACGAAGTAAGATTCTCTAATCAGATGCAAGAAAAAGGAACTAACGGATACCTTATTTCCCTGTGCAATCGTAAGAGAGCATTCATTAATTTTGTATTTCGGTGTTGCTCCTTTGCTTCCTAAAATGCAACCAATACCATCTCTATCAAAAATACTATGATTATCAACCTGTGTTGCACAAGGTACTGTAACTCCAGCTGATGAATCTCAGATTTTTTATTTTTTTTGTTGTTTATGGAAAAAAATTGTGAAGGTCAGAGAAAGGTGAAAGCAGAAAATACATATATATATATATATAGGATTAGTCGAATAAATGCAGTAATTTGCGGGAATCCTAAAGTATATTATATTTATATAATAACAATAATAATAATAAATAGATAAATAAATTAGACACCTGTAATTTCTGAAGTAGTGTAATCAATAGCACCAGAGAAGGAACCAAAAGATCAACTATGTTCAGCTCACGATTACGTTCCAATAGTAAATCAGAAGTAGCATTGCATTCTGTACCCTCATCTACAAGGTAATCTGTTCAATGATATGGAAAATTACATTTCCTAAGTTTTAGAAAAAATAGATAAAATGAAATTTCTTAACAGAAAAAAAAAATAAAATAAAAAAAAAAGCATTACAAGTTGTATAAGGAAAGTACAAGTCAAGTCAGGGCAAAGAATCTAAAACACAAACAAAATGGGGTTACTAAAAATGCAGCAAGGATTCCCAATCCCCCCCTGCATGTCAAAAATGGCTAAGACCTCTTGAAAAATCATGGGGAAAACAGCAGAAGCTAAAAATGCAATCTAACGCCTAAAGACCTAAAGTATATTTAAAACAGCAAGATGTAAATAAACACCAACGATTTACATTTTGCTTCAATCAGGAGTTCATATCAATTACACCGCACACTGTCACAGAACTTGTCCACTTACCAAAACCTTCAAAACAATCAATGGGTACGTGCTTATCAAAAGATGATGTGCTTAAGAACAAAAAACAGCCATTTCAATTACTCTCTTCATCCAAGTATCATTGTCCATTTGGTTTCGAGAGATTCAGCATTTTATTAGAGAATAATATATAATGGGGAATTATCATTA
>PYAF01005856.1:925929-938889 GCA_007407185.1 Glycine tomentella | reverse complement strand
CCGCACACTGTCACAGAACTTGTCCACTTACCAAAACCTTCAAAACAATCAATGGGTACGTGCTTATCAAAAGATGATGTGCTTAAGAACAAAAAACAGCCATTTCAATTACTCTCTTCATCCAAGTATCATTGTCCATTTGGTTTCGAGAGATTCAGCATTTTATTAGAGAATAATATATAATGGGGAATTATCATTAGGTAAACCAAAATACCAAATACCATTAGTAAACGGAATTTAACATTTAAATTTATGATTATGAAAAATTAAAATAATATATAATGTCTGTCAAACAGCTATTTTATTGGAAACTATTCATAACATTAACTCAACAACCTGGTATGTAATGCATATCAAATATTATGAAGGGAAGGTAGGATAATTTGATGCAATAACATAATCATATAGGCAATCTATTGTAAATTTGTAATTAATTTACCATAATTGTTTGAGGACCTCTCAAGCATGAATCTGCAGTTGACCAAAATGGCATAAATAACTATTACAGCGCCTTCATCATAGAGAGTCGCAGCAACAGCCTGCATTGATTAAAACTGTCATAAGAAAGGACATATAATTATAAATTGAATAATTCAAAATAGATTATAACATACTGAGTTCTCAGAAATAAAAGACAAAATCCTTAATGCAGTAGTCAGCTGTGCCAGAGAAGAATCACGAAGAGTGACACCATCAAAAGACTTTTCAGATATAAACTTTCCCAGATTCTCCATAACATTAATATCAGAACCACTGGAAGATTCTCCAACAACATTTTCAACATCAGTCAGATCTGAAACTAGGACACTAGTTAACTGGGCATCTCCTCCAGAAGCCAATACAGCAGCATAACGCAGGAGACCAATACCCCCTTGTTTGTGGAATACTACACCAGCATCTATCCATTCCAACAACCGTGAGGGAGCATCTTTTCTGTTGGACCCTGGAGAGGAGAAATTCAAAGCCCTATGAAGTTCCAAAGCATGTCCAATCCATGAACCCAAAGATGATGCTGTGGAATCTGTAACAATGGCTTCAATGATCTCAGCAGCTGAGTGAAATATTGTAAGATTTACCGCTGAAGATCCTGAATACAGTAGAGTTAAAACAAGCAATTTAGACTACTAAAGAAGAAATCATGTCAATACCATGTCTTTGTATAAGAAAGAGAATAGAGAGACTTGACTACCGCTGCTTTTCCCAACAGATTCAGACTCCTTGATGGAACTTAGTGCTTCAATTAAGATGGAAAGAGCCTACAGAAAAGGAAAGAATCATACTATATAAGTGCCTGAAAATAAGCAATATATCACATATTAAAATGTCTAATACCACAAATAAAAACTCCAGTTATATAGATCTGTGACAGAAACTGCCATCTGTAGCATATACAGCTAATTTCTGCAACTGCATATTAGCACCGATTTTATAGACAAAAAACCACATTAAGCATGACATAAATGTTAGAGCCCAACCCAATTTATCAGGCCCAAAAGAGCATATGGTACAGCATTTGTCACATGGACCCAAGGTGGGGAAGGTTTACTCTAGGAGACAAAAGAGGGAAGTCAGGAAGATGTGAGGTGGGATGCTGTGCTGGCAGAGAAAGAGAATAGTAACTTATTTAGGGATTTTCAGTTAGCATATAGGCTGTGGGTGCATGAGGAGGGTATCAGAGGTAAATCATTATATTAGTTATGGATAGAGAGCAGTGGCTCTCTATAGGAGCCTTGCTCTGTGGCAGTACGAATTTTCTTCCTCTGTAATTTCCCTCATTCCATGAATAATACATATTCCCTACCTTTCTTGTTGCATCTTTTACTGTTTAATTGATAGGTTGTGACTCTGGCTCCTATCAATCTCTAATGTGATAAGAACTTATTGCATAAGCACTTAATAAAGTTGTTTACTCAAACACGCCCTTAGACATTGAAGTGTCAGAGAATTCCTGGTAAAATACCAAAAAAAAGGACCAAACACTCACACCTTACATTTTTTTTTTTTTGATCGGCAAAAATATTAATATATATATATATATATATATAATAGCAAAACATTACAAGAAGTAATATAATGAGGATCTAAGCAAAACAGGACCTATGGCGGCCTAATTACACTCACACCTTACATATATGAGTATATTACTCTGCAAAATATTATCCAGTCATCCAGTTAGTAAGCTAACAGATCATACAATCATATAGCATAAGCTTCCTAATGCAGTACAATTATAGCTAAAATAGCTAATCATTTATGTGCATACCTCAGGAAAATTCCCTAAAGCCAATAATGCCTGGCGCCCACAATCCGATCTACAAATCATCAGCAGGTTTAATTCAGAACTTAAACTGAGTTCAGAATATTTAAGTTTCGATTTTAATAAGAATAAGGCAATTGGCACCGTGAGAGCGTAGAGAGTTCCCAGACAACCCATAAGAACTCTTCCGACTGCGGATTCGATGAAAGCAAACTATCAATGGCTTTAACCTAGGGAAAGCATAGAAACTATCCCAATTAGATACAAGCCAGAAACAAAATTAAAATTTAAGGGGAAAAAAGCAGCAGAAAGAGAAACACAGCAAACAGTGGGTGTGAGGACATTATATTTTCGTTGCTCAACTAACCATTTTTAAATGCATCTCAATTATCATTCCAATCTCCAGTGGACTACAAAAGAAACCCTTTGAAATCAAAATGGAAGCATATCGAAGAGGAATACAATCTTCCTTGTTGCCTCGGTGACCACCCCTAAGAGCACGGATTAATGTACTAGAAAGTTCGGGATCCTGCAATAGAAATATCAAGCCTACAATGGTAGGGGGAAGTGAATCAAATTACTTGATATTTCGCTTGCTTCTTTCTAATAATTGATGAAAACAGTGTGTTAATTGTAGCCAACCTGAACGACAAAAAAGAAATGATAGAATCACGGCCTCAATGGATGACGTGACATCCATGAAGATTTCCATTACATGGCCACTCTCCACACGCAGTATAGATGATGACAACAATGCAGTTGATAATGAAAGAAAACCCCTCTCCTGCATCCAAGATAATATGAGAATAGGAATAATTAAAAGCATGAGTGTAATCAATACTTGTAAAAACAGAAATCAGTCCCCAGCTCTCACATTCAAATATCACCTTCCTTTACTTATATAGAGACAAGAATGCAGATTTCACTTAATAGAGACACATGATGTTTAAGTTTAACAAGCTGCAACCCGAACCAGAGCAGGCAAAATTTCCAGAAAAAGCTTGTCCTGACAAAATGGTATACCTTCAAAAGTCCCAATAAATGGGAATCAATATCACAATCTGAAAAGCAACAACTTGAAGAGCCAATCAAGCTGGAAGTTGTTTTATATGACAACAATCCATCTGTTTGACCAGTAATCAGTGATCTGCTTGCACAAGCTATGGGAGAAGGATCTTCAATTGGACCACGTGAATTTATCAATTTCTGCATTAGTACTTGTCAACAAACATTAACAATAAACTTATTTAAAGTTATATTACAAATTACTACTACGAAATCAAAAGAAATAAAACTACCTAAGTAGTGGGGGAAAATAAAATAAAATTCTGCATACTACTAGTTTCTAATACTGCAAAAGCTATATTGAATTAAAACTGACCAGGAGCTTTCTGAGCAGAATTTCAGCAGAGCTGAGCATATTCAGTGTAACATCTGTAACCCTGCCAACAGTATTGATGTTTCCCAGCACCGAAAGAACTGCAGACTGGCAAAAATTAAATTACTACAAGATAAAGATGAAGTTCAGAAATGCAAAGAAACATTTATTTCAAGCACAATCATGGAAGTAATACCTCATATCTTGAAGCAATTTCATAAAATCGTAAGCGATGAAGCAAATAGGTGGCAAGAGAAGCAACATCATGACGAGGTTTTGACAATATCAACTTCAACAAATGACTATAACCTTCACTGATACTAGAGGGGATACTTTCATCTTCCCGGGGCCACCAACCTAAAAAGGCTTCACATCCAACTGAATACCTAGTAGCCCGCTCTACAACACCAAGAAGCAGTAGCATAATAGTAGTAGAATTTTGCCCATCCTTGGAAAAAAACACCGCAAGCTGCTCCATTCCCCCACTACTAACAAATTGAAAGCCACTCTCTCTACCAGAACAAAGCAAATAAGCCATGCTCAATCCTAATAGGGCATGCTCACTCTGCAGTAAAGCATGAGGGGAAAAGAAAAACATAAGCAAATAAATAAGCAATAAAGTGGGAAATGCATTTCTATGATTCTAACTTTCTCATCTAATAGGAAGATGCTGGTAGAAAATTTGACAAGAAAACAAAATATTACCTGCGAAAGGCAGTGATCTCCTATACAAGAAGAGTGCCATTGAAAATGAAAGTACTGGTTAAACATATCCACCAAAGTTTTGGAATCCAACATTTCAGCATCCATTTCAAGATAATTGGCATCTGATGAACACTCAGAAGATCCACTCCTAAATTTTTTGTGAAGAACCTTATAAACCTCTAGAAGCTCTTTTCTTGCCTCATCAACAACACTGTGCAACTCTTCCAAATTCTCAGATCTCTTCTGCATCTGATATCTTCCACCGATTGATTCACATATGTCATTGGAAATGTAAGAAGTGATTGCAGACACTACAGTATCTACAATTTTATGTCCAGCATCCCCAAGCTCTGAAAACTTCAAAAAATTTAACATCAACTGTAGAAAAATATTGACTTCAACAAAAATATCTGTTGCAGGAACTGGAATAGACAACACCCTCAGAGATGAACGTGAATCATCAATTGTAAAATTAGTAGAGTGTAATGCAGGTGGAAGGTCTTCAAGCTTCCCTTCAGTAGAATCAACAAGATCAGTCAATGCATTGTCATCAATATCAATATTAAACTGACCCAGATCCTCAGCTGTGTTGCCATATATAACCAAACTCAGACTGCGATAGCTGCCCCTTACAACTAGATGACTAGTAACAACAGCCTGAGAAAGAGAAAGAAGTACTGAAACACCAATAACAGTATAAATCCTTTTGATAAAAAAATAATTATAGACTGTTAGACAACCACTTTTTTTTTTAATAATCATTTTATTAAACTCGGGAAATTAGCCAAAAAAAGCAATTATTTTTCTAAAATAAACTAGTACAAACAGAAGCTTGGGTAATTTAGTAAGAAATCGAGAGGACAATGTATCCACCAAACATCTTTAGCAAATCAATGAAAAAAAAAAATAATATACATTAAAATGTATGGTAAGCAAACAGGTACCACACGTACTCAGAATTTCAATTGTAATATTTTCACTTAATCATCAAACTCAAATTATTATATTAGATCAATTCATGTCAAAAGATCTTTGAAACACTAATTCTTAAATTATTATATTGGACAATGCATACACAATTTATTTTTCATACAAAACATTTTTTTACATCTATCAGTAAAAAAAACCCAAAACTCAAGATTCTCATAATACAATTAGTAGATCAAAACTGAGGAATATAACAACATTGATATACTTTTGAACAAATCCAACTGAAATAGCAGCACAAGTAAAGATTTAAACTGTCAAAGTAACCAGGAGCCAGATTAGAAATTCGTCTAAAATGTCATAAATACCTCTACTTCGAGTACATTTGACGAAGAGTGTGAATAGAGAAAAGGCTGACAAAGTCTTCTAAACCTTGTCTCTCCCTCACAATGAACAAACACCTCTATCGCAAATGATGGAGGTGAAGTTGCCCTGAAAAGGTCACCAGCAATTAACTAAATTAATACAAAAACTTCAACAGTCAACCAAGACCAATTAAGCATGACCAACCAAGTCAGAGTGAATCTGGGTAAACAACTTATTTTAGCACTTATTCTAAGCTTATCACACTAGAGCTTATGACATAAGCTTAACCATGAAGCATACATAAATAAGCTGAAAAAAAGAAGCTTATTTTGATAACATTCACGAATCAGCAATTCAGCATAAAACATTGAAATATGATTATAAAAAACTTATAAGGTCATAAGCCCTTTTCATAAGCACAAATAAGTGGGTGTTTGGAAGCCCATCCCGTTCTCTTTAAAATCATGTAATTTTCATGTTTAACCTGAAAGAATGAACAACTAGCTCCAAAAGGTCATCATGTCTCATACGCACTTATAATGGGTTGAACATGCAACTAAACATACCATAAACTTTCCATAACCTCTTCCAAACACTCCCAAAGTATAAAAAGTGTTCTTCTACATTCCATTACACAATGTGGTCCATTCTTGGAAGAACAAAACAATCCAACTCTCAAAACCAAGCAAGTATCTATACACCATTCAGTCCATTCTTCTATCATTTCAAAACAATTTCAAAAATCCACATACAAAAAAAAAAAAAAAAAAATACCCAACAACTGTCACTGCTTGAGCAGCTGATGACGCAGTCTGTTCCAGAAACTCACACGCAGTAATAACAATGGGCTCCGAAAACATCACCTGCAAGAAAGAAACAACTCTTAGTTAGTCTCACATCCAACAAAAAAACTATCCCCCAAACCCTAACAGCAACACCAACTCAGTACCCCCACTAAAACACATTCTAATCCGCACAATAACTACGGTGAGGAAGAGTAGCAAGTGGCGAGAGCACCAACCGCGCTTAAATCTCAACCAAAACGATTCATTCAAAAAAAAAAAATTGTCTACCGAGCAATGCAATTGAAAGAACGAAGTAGCGATGAACGAAAGTGGAAAGTAGGAAAGTGGCGTTACCTCGTCGACGTACTCGTCGAGATGAGGATGAACGAAGTTTTGGGCGAAGAGGACGCATGGCTCGGGTCGACCCATGAGGAAATTGGGATCGAGAGAAAGAGGAACATGCAAAATTTGAATTTCTAGGGTTTATGTTGGTAACTCTCTCTCTCTCTCTCTCTCTCTCTCTCTCTCTCTCTCTCTCTCTCTCTAAAGTCTTACCAGTTGCTGCAGATTCGTTTTAAGGTTCAGTGCTCGTCGCCGACCTCCGAAAATGAGAGACAGATACAGGTGATTAAGGAGAGAGGGAAAGTTTTGTGTTTTTTTTATTTTTATATTTACCATTTTAGTGGTTGAATTCAAAACTAATAATCTTTTTTTTAATCTTAATCCTCTTAAAAAAAAATCATATTTTTTTTATTAATCTGAGAAAAAAATCATATTGCAAGTCACTACACTAAAAAAAATCTTATCTTCGTTGATGTTAACTCGAATAAAAAAAAAGTAGAAGAAAAAAAATAATAATTTTTATTAAAAAAAGGTATAATATTATAAAAACAAATCTATTTTTTTATTAATTAGAGTATTGACTTGCAATATGTTTGACATGTAAAAAAATAAAATTATTTTTAAAATTAAGTGATTTGGGTAGATAGAGTTATAAATTCTCTATATATATAAAAAACACTCTTAAATTTTTTTAGCTAAAATATAATTCTTCTTCAAGAGAATATTTAACTAGTTCTAAACAAATTTATCAAGCATTTCCTTCCCATTATTTATTGTTATCCTCATATATCTACTTACATTAAAAATTAGTATAGTAACTTTTGTGTTGCATCAACATGTTTCACATGTCAAAAAAATAAGATTAATTGTAAAAATGAAGTTATTTTGGTAAACAAAATTATAAAGATAGTTATTAAACTCATCCAACGAGCAGGGTCAATTTGTTGGCCTAGGAATCGAGCACCTTATTGGTCTCAACAACCTATTAGATGGGTTCCACATATGATTTGATATGACTTGGTCCGATTCAACGTGATCCAAACTCAAATCGGTGATTCGGTTGACTCGGTGGGTCATACATTTTTAGGGTTTTTATTTTATTATTTTTATAGTTGAATAACATCACTCATATCAGAAAAATAAATTTATACCTTACACTTGTACTTTTTATAGATTTGCTTATATTTTTTTACCAAGTATAACCACATCTTGAAATTTGAGATGATAAAGGTGTTACTATTTTCAAATTTCCCTTGAATAATTTATGTGTGTATTAGATTATGTTTGTCATTGTATAACAATAATATATATTTTAAATCCTAATGTTTCTATATACCAAATTCTAAATAAAAAAAATATGTTGCATGCTCAAAATTTTAAACAAGTTCATAGTTAAGTTTCTAAGGATGTTGAATTTTATTAAACTTTAAATCTTAACTATACAAGTTTAATGCAATTAAAAAAAATAATATAGACAAGATCATGTGACTCAATTAATGACTTACTAGGTCGACACGGTATCCCAACTGAAGTAATAACCAATCCAAGTCTATAAAAAAATCACTTCTAAATTCTTTCTAGACAAACTATAAGTCATTTACAAGAAAATCTTCCATTGGTTTTTAAATAAGTTTATTCATTATTTCATTTGCGCTATTTCTTTTTGTCATCATATTTTTTATCTATAAAAATCAAAAATAGATAATAAAAAATTTATAATAGTTAATGTGTCATGTTCAACCAACTAAATAAATTTCTTTATCCTCATAACTTATAATCTAAAGGAGTACATTTCACTTCCATGTACCAAAATCCTTTCTAATTAAGTCTAGAAATCTATCATTTTTTTACTAAAGTCTAGAAATCTATCATCACAAGTATTTCTCCTTATGACTTAAATATATTTTTAAATTCAGGGTAAGATTGCTTTTGTATTCTAATTTAAAATTGATTTTTAAAATCATATAATTTGAAAAAAAAAAGTATATTTTAGTCCTTCTATCTATATGTTAGAATGAATGTCTTGAAACAAAAACACTGTCATAAGGTATTTATAAAACTCAAATTAAAAGTAATGATTTGTCTTTTTGAATAATATACAATATAATCCTTTATAAGAAAAAGAATCCAATATAATCCTTTTTTTTCAGTTGATTTTCACCCATTTAAGTTTTTTTATAAAAAAATATATTTTACATTAATTATTTTTAGACTAAAATTCTCCTAATTGAAAGAAAGATTGTAATGAAAAATAATTAGAAGAGAGGAAAATTTATTTTAATGACAATGATAATTTTGAAGAAAAAAATATAAATTTAAGTCATATTTATTGTCGTCAACTAAATTAAATCACTTTTATAAATTCAGATGAATTGAATAATTGTATCTTATAAAAAGGACCAGAGGAAGTAATAAGAATACAAAATAAAAATGGATTACCATACAAGTGACTTATATTGTGTTAATTTCATAAGTAAAATCTCTAAGGATGTTTGGACAGAGAAACTAAAACATTTTAAAAATAATTACTAGATCTAAAAAAATAATTTTAAATTTAAGGAACCAAAAACAAACTTAATCTAAATTTAAGGGATTAAATATATTTAAATCTTTATTTCCTTCCAAATTTCATTGTTACATGTTCTTATAATAAAAAATTGTATTTCAAAGTCATTTCTAATGCCTTGAAAGGTAGTTATGATTAGGAGAGATTAGACTATGTTTGGTTGTGTGAAAAAATAAGGAAAAAAAAGAATTAAAATAGAGAAAATGAGGTGTGAGACCCACACTATTTTTTAAAATTTTCTTCATAAATACTACTTCCTTCCCCACAACCAAACACATTATTAAGAAAAATAATACAACTAAAAACTTAATTAGAAGTGATATTTATGTTTTATCATGACTAATGAAACTTCAAGGGTTTTTTGACCAACTAGGGTAGAAAAATTTATTAATTACCATTTAGGGGTTACGTTTAAAAAAATTATCAAATGGGGTAAGTCGTAACACCTATTACGACTTCTAACTTTTTCGATTTTTTAACTAAAATCGTATGAGTGTTTACAACTTCTACATCAAAAATATATATTTACGACTTTGAAGTTGTAAAATTATTTACAACATCTGTTTTTTTTTTCAATTTCTTTTTATTTATCACGACTTTAAAGTCGTGAATCATCACACGACTTTAAAATCGTGTAGGGTCATTTATTTTTAAAATTGAAATTTGTTAATTACACCCCCGTTTTTATTAAGTATACTCCAATCTCTACCATTTCTAATTCTTACAAGAATTACACAAATATTATCAACCATTGATTCTAACCATCAAAAGACTCCATACCCTATACAAAATTCCAATGGCCCAACGCAAGAAATTGGAAGAAAAAAACTACTTACACACAGAGATAACCTATCTCAAAAAATCACAAAAACTTAGGGTTTAGGAACATATCATCTGAGTAATCTGAAAAACATAAAGCCTAATGAGAAAACCAATGACAACTCCATTTATTCACATGAGAAAATTTATTGACTTTTATAATAACTAATTTAAAATTCAAACCAAAGATGATATTTAATTAATTGACAGTGTAAATTTAAGAGATTATTTAAAATTCTTAAAAAATGCTAAAATTTGAAGTTAGAATGTATGATTTATAATTGATTTTTTTTAATATAATGTTGATTTTTTTGTTAAGCAAAGAAAAGACAATATTATTAATAAACAATCAAAGAAGAAGTTGTGCCTCAATTGTGTGACATTACAAAGATTCTTAATTAAATGATCAATTTTTACTTTTCTAGTACTTGTAATACAACAGAGATTGAAATAAATTTCTTTTGCTACATTTGACTGTATCACGTAATTAGCTTTCTTATAATTTGTTGAGAACATGATTCTTTCAGACTTTCACACGTAATTTTACTCAAATTTTAAGGGGGGAAAGATTTACCTCATTTCACGAATAAGAGATTATAAATTTTAATGAACACGATTTATTTTAATGTACAAGAGACTATATAATAACAAATCTGAGATGGAGGGGAAATATACTGAATAAAAATATCATAATATTTGACAAAAATTAACAGTATTAATTAACTTTTAAAATCTTAAAAATTATTAATATCTTAAAAAAATACATAAGCCAAGGTTACAACCTGGTTTGATATTGTAAAATTTCAGCATAATCTATTTGATAACAAGTTGTTGAAAGTCTCCTAAATTTTTTTGCCAGTTGATGCAGAACGATGCAGAAGTATAATCTATTCTAGTGAAGGAAATATAACTACAGCATGCTGAGTCAAACAATGCTATATGTAGCCCATTTCCTTATCAAACACAACTCCTTTTTAAACAAACGAATCAGATATTGCACATACACATTTCAGAAAAATACTATTGCTAGCTATCAATAAAAACTGCTACCAAAATTATGCTAATTATAACATCTAATGAATGCCAGGACTCAGACCAACATGCTGTTAGCCCTGGAAAAAAGAAATTATCTCATGACTTGACTGTGCAGCAATTCAACAGCAGCAGCAACCACTCCCTTTCCTTCAGACGAAAGGTCAAATCCAGGTTCTTCAATTTTTCTGTTCAGAAGCTTGTCAAGCTCCCCACGCAATTTCTGCATGTACCATTACCATGATATTGTTAGGCTCAAGCATGGCTTAAAACGGGATTAGGCTCTTCTAAAGTGAGGAGAGTGCACTTTAGAGTTCGATTTCGTCATGTTTAACGATTGCGAGTGCACTTCCTCGCTTTGAAGGAGCCATATCCCTTAAAACAAGTTATAAAGACAAAGCATAGGTTTGCTGGGAAAGGAAAGAGGGAACATTACCCTTATTAACTCAATGACACTTTTTGAAGCAGAGAAATGAAGGTAACCTCCAAGCATGTCAATGCCCTCACCACTTTTGCTAGGGACAAGATTACCACCAAATAGAAGTAGGGCATAATCTGAAATGTTGGTAGAGTCTCTAATATAGATGCTGGTGGTTTTCACCTTTTCATTATACACCATGTAGGGAAGAGGGAAGAGATGAACCCCAGCATTAACAGAAGCCGGATGGATGTCAACCTTCCCTACTTCTTTAGTGTAGAATGCTGTCCGTTTTCCTCTTCTTTTGCACTGCACAACGTTAGGGTAAAGCCCAGCACAAAGAATTGCACAAACCATCTCCAAATCATGACTATACTGGTTGTAAGCCTGCAAAGACATAAATTATGCTTCATAACTACTCTCCTAGTACTTATTTAGAATTTAGCCATAAGCTATACTTGCTTTTACTTTCAGAAGAGAGGGAAACTAAATTGGGGGAAAGATGGGGAAGTATTTTTCAGTTGAAAACAAAAGCAATTGGGGCTAGGGGCTTACATTAGCACCCCTGGACTTGTCAACAAATCCGATGTCAGATAATAAATTGAGAAACTGCATTCTCATATCGTCAATCAACCGCAAGGTTGCAAGGGATAGGAAATTATCCCAACAAAATTGTTTTTCGTTCCCACTTCGCTTTGCCTCCTTCCATCCTTCAAAAGCTTTGAGAAGGGCTAAGTGATCACTGAAATGAAAATATATTTATAATTGAGCACTAGCTTGATCAATGCAGTAAAATTTGAATGAACACCACCAGGGAAGGAACATTTTCTTGAATATCAACAACTAACCTGCAAGAATCACCAGCAAAAGATTGTTTTGCTGCATCGGCTTCCTCTTTTCTGTTTATGGGCAAGACAAATGGGTTGCGGTAAGCAAGAGCGGCAGCAATAGTTAAGGCAGGATTTAGGCACTGAAAGATAGAGCCCATGAGAAGCATCTTCCCTATATTTGGGTCCAAAGGTATGTTACAAAGATGCCGACCTGCAAGTATCAAATTAGCTCAGCCTCAGACAATATCCAAAAATCTAAACTCAATAGCTTAAGGAGACAAACATATTCAGCATAATATACCAAGTGGAGTGAGCTCCTCCTGTTCATCTAATGCACCAATTGTTTTGAGAAGTTCAATAGCATTCTTAACAGCTAAAGGATCTGGTGGCTGAAGTGCCTTTTCTAAAAATGATCCTACAGTCCCAAGCTGCAAACTTTTAATATGAAGGCACAACTCTTGCAAAGGTGTTCGGAGGATTTCAGCTAACTGATATTGAGGCATTGCATCATGGATCAGTTTTGGATACAACCTAT
>PYAF01005856.1:903430-925829 GCA_007407185.1 Glycine tomentella | reverse complement strand
TGTCTTTTATCATAGAAAATGGGGAAGGGAGGGGAGCAGGGGGATTAGAGTCAAACACAACGTTTAGCAACTAAGGGATTCGGCAATAACAGAAAGTTCAGCTTCTGAAGAGTCACATGTTTAACAAAAGCAATAAACCTCATGTGAAAAACCATGTTCAACTTCAATACCTGATGAGCTGAAGCCTTTGAAATCCACGATGGCAACAAGCAAGCAAGCTTATTTAGAGCATCATAGCTGGTCTCCTTTGCTTTGCCACAGTCTATGACATACACAACGTCATCTATGGTGATGCTACTCTCAGCAATATTTGTTGCAAGCACAATTTTTCTACAACAGCAAAATAACAAACAATCAAAACCTAGATGCTAAAATGACGAGAAAATCAAATATATAAGAGCAAAATACCCCTCATCTTTATAGATCATCTGATATATATTACAATAAAGCAAAAAATCAATTGACACGGTCAATACAGTAAACCGCAACATAGAAGTAGAAGAAAGACCGTTATAAGAAGTTAGGTTTTCAAGAGTTTAGGCCATGCAGGGCACCTAAAATGGACTCAGCTCCTGGCTCTAATTAATAAGTGGTTATTAAATAGCTAATTTTCGTGATTATTTTAAAAAAATGAACAGACACACCTTCTGACAACTATTGTTCCCCCAGAACAATCTTCCTCTAGCAATTAACATGTTTCAAAATTTCATACATCAACTGTTAAATTCTGCAAATTAACACTAATGAACAAAAGTATTCATCATCTATTGCAACCTTCTACAAATTAATATATTTCAAAGACAATTTAAATTCCTTGCCAACCTTGGCCTTTTTTATGAAAAAAGAAACAAAAAAAAAACAAAATGCTTTGTACTGGATGCTAACTTGCTAAGCTACTTTGGAACATTGGTAAGTTAGCAATGGTACACAGTTTATACAGGGAAAATCCCTGAAAATAAAACCAAGTAAACTAGATCAACTAGTTTCCATTCACCAGATCCCCAATCCAGGTCGAACATGTTGGATTTGAGTTTTGGCTCAATCTTTATCCCATTTATATATAGAGCTTGTCAACTTTCTACTCAAAGACATACTTCTCCAAACATATTTCCAAAACAAACCATCAATGATGAAATTGGCAAAAGAAATATGCTTGCCTCTTGTTAGGGGGAGGACGGTCAAATATTTCACATTGGTTGACAGTAGGCATTGAGCCATGTAAAGGAAGGATTAAAAACTTGCTAGGGTCTCCAACTAAGTTATTTCCTTTTAGTTTGTCAAGCAGCTTAGAAATTTCATCCCAGCCAGTGAGAAATACAAGAATTGCTCCACCAGCTTCATTCCGACATATATACTCAATTGTTGCCTCTACCTGAAAACATCATAGTAACTAAAATGAAACAGGCACACTTCAAAAAGGATTTGAATCATCATGAGGAACAGGAATCAGGAAAATATTGAGCTAACTGACTAAACAAATTCATGAAATTTCAGTAAAGGCATAAAGCCACGTATGTAAGGAAAAACAAAGCAACATTAGTAACAGAGAACACTGTCACTGAATGCACAATTCATTGGCAAGAGGGAAGTCAAGTAGAAGATTGTTAGAATACTAATCTAGATTCATTAGCACATTTTAGAAAATCAGTCAACTGTAGCATATGATTGTAGTTAATAGCTGTTAATTATCTCTGAAGTTAGGCCTTGCTCAGCTCCTACAACACAATTGTTGAAAATAAGTATACAATTATACATAAGAAACTTGTTGTATAAATAAGATGAACTATACAACACAATTCTCCCAAATACTTCCAGTTTCAACAGACTTTTACACTAGCAGATAAATTAAATTTGTGAAATACAGATTAATCTGCCAAAATAAAGTGCATACACATACCAAACCCAAATCAATCTGCGAGCCTGACCAAGCTTCAAGAGATTTTCTAACACCCAAGCTGTAATTTTTGTAATTAGTATCTACATCAATATCCTGAAAACAACAAAAAGAGATGTATGAGCATTTTATATACATTAAGTGACAATAGGAAGAGGTGAGCCAATTAGTAACAGAAGCAGGCAGCACATATCACTAATTTAAAAGACAAGTAAATATTTAATTTGCCAGGAAGATTAGGCCACTAAATTCTAGACAAATTTTCATCGTTTTAGTTGTTTTTTTCTTTTAGATAAATTTTTTATTAGAATGATGAGAGATGCATTACATAGGAAAGGGGGCATTATATTTAACTGTCAATAAGACATCAAAGAAGTACATCCCAAATCAAGAATATGACCCAACTAACATCCACCAATTGAAGCAAATTGTCAGTTGTCAAATTTCATCCATCGATATTAACAGGAAGAATCTCTAGGGAAGTTGCCAACTGGCTTTCAACAACAATTAGTAACTGCTTATAGTTCAACAAATTTGACATTTATAAGATTTTAAAGACATGAATTGATGGGTCAAATATCCATGCCTCAAACATTTCAGTCAAAGGATCCTTCTTTGAATCCTGTTGTTTCCTTCTCCTTGAATTCCCCTCAAAATTGTCAAAATCTGACTTGATGCTGTATCGAGTTTTCTCTAACACATCTTCTAGGAAGTTCTCTGCCACAGGGTAAGTAAATCCCTAACACATATGTCCAAATATAATTAAAAAAACATATAAATACTTTATTTGCATTGAAATCCCCAAATATAAATTGATAATGTGAAATATAAAATAATGCATACCGGTATGTGCATTGTTGGGGCACTTGCAAAGTATTTAGAGAACATATCAGCATTAATGGTGGCACTCATCAGAATGAGACGCAAATCTGGACGCCTTGGAAGAAGGTCACGTAAAATTATAATTAAAAAGTCTTCATTCATGCCTCTTTCATGAATTTCGTCCACCAGCAAATGACTAACACCTATCAAGTCTGGGTCTTGTACCTATTTAACAACAAAGACGATAAAAACAAGGCCACTAGTTGCTAGGAAGAATATAAGAAAATCCCATATATGGATACAAAATTCTCAACTATATATTTTTCCTCTTTCCAGTTAAAAATAGAAATTAAGTTATGGACCAATCTTGTAATCATCTAACTATTCTATCCTCTCCTCACAGTATGAATTTTATGTTCAATACAAGCACCAGTGACACAATCTGCAAGCAGAAACAGTCCCAAAAACATAAACTAGGTGAAGGCTCACATTTAGTTTTATAAATTTATATCTCTCATCTGATCACACGAGCATTTAGGACTAAAAATGCACAAACGAACCTTATTTTGAAATTCATTTTTCTTTTATTTGGAATATTGGGGACAAGAAACAATTTTCTGACCATTAAACCATGTCATCACCAACTCTCACAAAATTCAAAAGCTTACGCTATTAGAAGAAGGCTCATAAATGGTTTTATATTTATTATACATATGAGATATACAACCTCCCCTGACCCCCTTTTTCTCCCCCTGTGCCAAAGAAAAAACTTAGGAAAAATAGCATAGGGAACATCGAAACCTCAGACAAATACCAATGAGTGGCAATAGAAGAAAGGCCGAAACATAAACAAGTTTAGACAGGAACTGGAATCTAAAAAACAGGAGACTTTCAGTTTGAGAGGAATCTAATATTACCAACTGCCGAAGTAATACGCCAGTGGTGCAGAAAAGAAGGCGCGTTTCTGCAGAACGTTTTGATTCAAGACGGATTTGGTATCCAACTGCTTCTCCAAGACTCTCACCTCTTTCAGCAGATATTCGAGCTGCAACAGAAATTGCAGATACTCGACGAGGCTGAGTACAAATTATGTTGCAGTCAGCTCCACCCAAACACGATATTTCTTCTTCTAGAATGAATTGTGGCAACTGTGTTGTTTTACCACAGCCTGTCTCTCCTGAAACTACTAATACCTGCGCAAACACAAGCCAAATTTTATGCTGTTGCAAAATCAAAGGTATAACTATAACCAATAATGACTGCAATTGATGATAATTCAGAAACAGTCATAAACAATGTAGGAAAAGTCCAAACAGACAATGTATCATCCATATTCACAATGTACTCCACACATAGATCTAGCAATAAAGTTTTCCCCTTCTTACTTCCATGAAGATCTATAGATATTATTTCTTACAGACTTATTATGAATCAAGTCAATAAACTATGGTAAATAAGCCATTTTTGTCACAATAGTTAGAAATATCTGCCCACCTGATTTTCTTGAACAGCTTTCAGAAACTCAGACTTCATTTTAAATGCAGGAAGCTTCTCCCTAAATGATTTCATTTCCTTCAAACTATCACTTGCCTGCACATAATTAATATCCCATCCTGATGTAAGTTTAAAATAGAACATAAAGCAGTCAAGTAATTGGCACAAATGATGCAAACAGATTATATCAGATTATGGTAAAATTACTGACAAATGCTTAGGTACCTGTACAAGTTCTTGCCTTTCCTTGAGTGCAACACTAAGTTTCTCCTTAGAAGAATCAGCCTGTCGTGAAGAAACAGCTTTTATATTGGCCGCAGATTGTTTATGTCCAAGGTCAGCTGATACAGAAGGCAAACTAGATGGTGCTGCCCCCGTTGACTGTGAGCTATTCAAAAGATTTCCTACTCTTCTCTCAATGTCTGTGGACATTTTAATCTGCCAAAAACTTAAAATAGTTAGCACATTTCTACATGCAGCAAGAAATAAGTAATCAAACATTGAAATAGGATAGATATACTCCACCTCCTTCTGTGTTGATCCATGACGCTCATCAAGATCTGCACGATAATCAGGCAATGGAACCTTGCTAACGACGAGAACCTTCCCCTTACTATAAGCATGGCTTTCTTTGCCCAAGTACAAATAAAACCATTAAGATGTTAGTTATAAAAAATCAGATTAAGCTCAACATGCTCATGAGTACTGCTAATCTATGCTCAGTATGTAGCATATTCTATGCCAGAAATGATTATTTCCACAAATTCAATTGCAGCTAAGACTTTAGAAAGTTGTGTTACTCGTTATAGTTGCCCAACTCCTACTTCTAGATAACATAATACTGCTGGCATAAGAACAATATACACCTTAGGTTAGTCAAAATATTGCCCAGACCAAGTACAGCACTCAAACAAATCCAAACCAAACAATGTTTGCTGTACCATTTGGTTCAGTACACATTACAGCAACAACAACAACAAAAGAATATCCATACCACAGTTAGGGAGAAAAATCTAGCCAATAGTTTATATTTAAATATAATATATTTACCCAAGAGCTAGTGGCACCAAGTCCTTTTGTGGACTACTTGATCCCAGTGTCAAATCCCAGCCAGGCCACCTTTACATGCATTTTAGCCTATAATCACCATCCTCAATTTCCACACCAGTTCATTTCACTGACCTCCTTTCTAACCAATAATCACATAAACAGGACCTTTATTTTAATATGTTTTGCTAAGTTGCTACAGCTGAAACTGTTGTAAAAGAAATCTGCAACTTGTGAAACTAAAAATCTATGATTCATATTGTTGTTAATTGATGTGATCTGTAAGGAGCTTTGTTGTTTTCATTTATTGTTCAGTGTAAATCATAACAAAAGAAATTTAGATTGTTATCTAATATATACTGTCATGTTAACACAACTGACAGATGGATATGTGTTCATACAAGAAAAGAGAGAATATGGAATGGCATTACTTATACGAGAGAAGATTGGTGTAGCACCCATTGAGGAAAAGATGACAAAATCGGCTAAAGTGGTTTGGCCATGTACAAAGAAGGCCACAAGAGGCGCTAGTTAGAAGAGTAGATTGAATGATTTTTAGCCCCAGAAAAAGGAGGAGGGAGATCAAAAAGGACATTGGAGGACATCATCAAGGAAAATCTTAGACTTAATATTTCTGCAACCTTGGTTTTTTCACCGTGCCGAATGGCGTTGTGTGAACTCATGACTTGGCTTGTGAAATTCACAGAATGTGCAGTATGGTTTAGTTCAAGCCTAATCCTCAAAAAGACCCAAACTTGAACACCCCTAATTCACACATTGGCATTAATGCAAAATCAAAGCAAACTACAACCAAACACTTTGCAAAGCGGAATCAAACATTAGCCAAAGAAAAGGGAAACCATTAGAAAAATCAAACTAAACTTTATTTCAGGTGATATTCGAAAGGAAAAAAAAAAACATCATATTAGGACAACAAATAAATTTGGCACAGTGAAGAGTTCATTTCACAAGGAAAATGATGAATCACAATTCACACACACAAAAAAAACTTTTTTCCCACAAGGCGCATGAGGAAATAACAACCAATTAAAAACAAAGTTTGTCTTACGTGTGCATGTAGGCAGTCATAATCCCAATCAACCATTGATTTTCTTATCAGTAATGATACATGAACACCTACCGTGTAAACACCTAGTTGACACTCTTAATTTCTCTCTATCTCTCTTTTTGTCACATCATATCACCTATTATATATCCTCTTTTCTCTCTTCTATCTCTATATCTCTCAATGTGTATATAATAGGACATAGGTGTCCATGCACCATTTTCCTTTTCTTATCAATGATTGCAACTTCTCGTTTCTCTCCCTCCAAACCGAAGAAAATATAGTAAAACATCACATATACATTTGGAAGCATAGTCCCAACTAACTATCTAATTGAATGATGAAGCAGTTAAAAGTATTTAGTGAACATACAAGTAGAGCTCATGCTGATAGGCCATATCAGCTAGGGTTTTCTGGTCTGCAATACTAAAGTTACGCTTAATCACCATCTCTTGCTCCCCTCCTCTCTTCATCTTCTCTATCTTATCCCACCACTCATTCTCATCCAACACCTCCTTCTGCAAAAAAAATTAAAAAATTATTGATAAAATTATTCAAAATATTGTAACAAAAAGAATAAAAAAATATTAACCAAAGTCACCACAGAACATGCAGTGGCAGTGCACATTATCAAACACACGAAAGAAAGAACAAAACTTAAATACTGTTTCCTTGTGTCATTCTCCTATCAGAATTAGAGTTTCATCTCGATATTCCACATAATAAAAGTTCGCGTTAAAGGATTATACAAGTGAAACTTCAATTCTAATTGAAGAACAACACATCCAGAAGCAACTAAAGAACTATATCTAAGTTTTTTTTTGCCAAAATAAAATACTACTAATAATAAAAATAATAATAAGCTATGTACATTGACAAAATTTAAATTATTTATTTTGTTTTGAACTTTGCATTTGAATTTACCTCCGCTTGTTGTTGCCTCAGGCGCTCGGCGCGCCAGACAGGGTCCCACCACCTTTGCTCGCCGCGTCCGCCGCGTCCTCCGCTGCCGCCGCGACCTACACCGCCTCCACGGCGTCCTCCGCCGCGACCGGCGGAGGAGGAGGCGCCCCTGCGGCCGCCCCCCTGGTAGTTGGGGCGGTAGGCCATGACGGATGAGGAGATTCGAAGGTTGGTGGGGAAAAGTTTGGATGCGGGCGGGTGTAGGATGGTGAGAGTGAGGCGATGGTGGGCGGTGTAGAAAGTAGGGCGGAAGAGGCAGCGAGGCATTTATAGGAGGGACAGCGGGAACATAGTGAGGTAACTATTTGACGGCAGGGGTTTATTTATTTAGTAAAAAAATAACTATTTAAAATGGTCCTTAATGAAAAAAAAAATAAATTAAATAAAAATAATAAATATCTTGAATTCATAATTCCTTATTCATAGATTAGAAAAAAAAAATTATTTTGTTTGGTTAGACTTTTTCCATTCCCGAAGAAGTGCATATTTTATTATAATCTTCTTCCATAATAATACGGAACAATAATATAGTTGAAGTAGGATACACTAATCACTTTAAATATAAAAAATTTGATCCGATTGGAGAAGAAGAAAAAAAGATTGCATTAAAAATATTTTTTGGAGATATCTATTTTTTTGGAAGAAATAGATAAGATATCCCGACACAATGCCATTTTAAAAAAATCAAAGGAAACAAAATGAAAATTTGGACCTCGCACACACTGGATATGGACGGAATTGTCTCACGACGTTATGAACCAAGCTCACGTATCGTTTTAATGGGCGAACAACCCAACCCTTGGAACATACTAAGCCCCAGGTGGCAGAGAGTCGACATCAAGGTGTCAAACCTTCCCATCGATGTGAGAAAAGAGCGATATCAGAAAAGCATTTTAAATTATTGATTCATTGTCAAAGATGGCTTAGAATCAATAGTTCATTATCTAATGAATTTTTCCATTCTAATACTCTATCTTAGAGTTATCAATATTTATCAAATATGTTATATTAAATTTATTAACATTATTTTTATGTATAATTAGTCAAAATTATTATTCTTTTAAATTATCAAAATTTATAAATTAAAAAATATTTGATATATAAATCATTTTAATTTAACATATATAATTAGAGTAAAAATAAGTTGTATATTAAAATTAATTTATAAAAAAATTGTGCAAATAATTTACATATTAATTTATGAAATTTAATTATAAACTGGTAAAATGAAAATAAAATAATATATGTTAACTATTCAAAATAGAAACATATGAAATGATATAAAATAGAATTAAAAAGATTTATATATCAAATATTTTTTAGTTTATAAATTTTGATAATTTGAAATAAATAATAATAATTCTAGACTAATGATACATAAAAAATGATATTAATATATTTAACTAAACAAAGTAAGTGTGTTAGTGATTTATTGTCTTGCTTATGAATAAAAGATCATAAACTCAATTTCTATTAAGATATTTTTTTATTTTTTACTTTATTTAATTTTTTTCACATAAATATCGTGTCAAACTTTGAGACTATAGGAATATTTATATTATTATTTATTAAATATGTTAATTTGATCAATTTTCATTCTAATATGAATCTATCAATTGTAATCCAATGGATAATTTTAGTTACATTAGAAGAATACACAATAACATTCATGTTCAAGTTTTGTAAGAAAAAAAAAAGAGCATTAAATTCTTAAGCTAAAATAATAAGAGTGAGTTATAATTGATGAGATAAATAACGTATATAATATGCATACAAATATTTTTGAAGAGTCAAAATTTGTAAACTATCTCACACTCTATTAGGAGTGGGAATAAGCCATAGGGCATATGGCCTAACTTACATAAAGGCCAAGTTTGATAAAGCTTTTTCAAAAATAAGCCACACTTCGACCTTTATTAAACCAGGCCAAGGCTTTTATAAAAGCCTATATGGATTAAAATATTAAATTTTAGGCCATTTAAAAAGTTTTTAAAGCTAAACAAACTGGCTTATTTGTGGTTGAGGAGGATATCAAGCGCAAAAGATACTTTTTTGTGGAATATTATAATATTGTAAGGAAGGAGGCGTCCCTTTTGCTATAGAAGTCAAAATATTAGTAACTTAAGGAGGGTGACAAAAATTTCAGATATTTACACACAACTGTTAAATGGAGAAGGATGAAGAATTCAATAAGTGGTTTACTGGTAAATGGTAAATGGGAGGAGGACCCAATAGTGGTTAAAGAGAATTTGAAGTGTTTCATTGAGAGGAGATTTCAAGATGAGGGGGGATTAGACCAAGGTTTGGGGGTTAAAAAGTCATTCGAACATATACCTATTGTGGAGAATGATATGCTTGTTGAAAAGTTTGAGGAGAGTGAGAGTAGAGAAGTAATATGGGATTGCGATAGTAACAAAAGTTCGAGTCCATATAACTTTAACTTTAAGTTCTTTAAAATGTTTTGACCAACACTAAAAGATGATGTGCTGAAGGTTTTGCTGACTTTTATGAACATAGTGTAATCCCAAGGGGGTCAATCCCTCCTTCATTACACTTGTTCCAAAAGTTGATGGCCCATAAGAGCTTGATGAATTTAGACAATTTCTTTCATTGGAAGCTTGTATAAGATCTTAGCAAAGGTATTATCATCTTATCTAGGAGGATAAGGAGAGTGCTTGATGGAGTTATCGGTGGTAGGCAAGTTGCTTTTATAGGTGGAAGGAATATGCTTCATGGGGTGGTTACGACTAGGGATGGGAAAAGGTCAAGCCTCTCATAGGGACCTATGGCCTAGCTTGGTCTATTTAATAAAAAGGTTAGGCCTTGGCTTTTTAAAAGGCTTGGGCTTATAAAAATAACCTATTAAACCCAATAGGTAAGCCATTTTATTCATTTAAATATAATAAAAATTAATATATATATATATATATATATTATACTTTTATATTTAATATCTTAATAAGTTGATAATCTTTTATCATAAATAAAATAAATATTTGAGATAAAAGATCTTTAATATCTTAATAGACCAGATCAAACTTTTAAGAAGGTCACTAGGTCAGACCAGGCTTAGTAAAGAACCTTTGACAGACTAATAGGTTGGGCCTATTTATGCAAAGTCTGGCCTGACCTATTCCCACCCCTAGTGGTGGAGGAAGCCAAGAGGGGGAAGAAGGAATGCTTGATCTTTAAAGTCAATTATGAAAAAGCTTATGATTCAGTATCATGGTCCTTCTTGTATTATATGATTCACAACCTTGGCTTTTTGTGGTAAATGGGTAGGATGGATGGAGCTGCTTAGAAACAGGTACTATTTTGTTGATTAATGTGAACCCAACTATAGAATTCAAGCCACAAAGAAGATTAAGACAAAGTGACTAACTTACACCTTTCCTTTTCCTCATTGAGGTTAAAGGTCTTAGTGGCGTATGAGGCAAGTTGTGGAAAAAGGATATGTTTAAGAGTTATAGATAGTTTATAGTATATAACTACAAGACTAATATTTGGAAAGAACTATGTCTTAAGGATAATTAAAATCATTATATTTCATCAATGATTCCCACCAAATTTGAAAATTTAATAGTCAACTTTCTTATTTTTCATGATGCACACTTATGGCAGGTGGATTTAATTGAATATGTTTTCAACCAAAGAGATGCAAATGAGATCCTCAATATTTCTTTGTTGAACACTTTTACTTCAAACCAACTTCTCTGGAAATTTAGCACATATGGTAGCTATATTGTTCGTACACCATACCATAGTCTTATGACTTATATCACTCAAAATGATAATCTCAAAGTGCAAGGAGATTGGATGCAAATTTGAAACATATTAGTTCCTCCAAAAATTATTTCTATGGCAAATTTTAAGGGACTCTTTGCCAACCAGTATCAAATTGCAGTCCAGGAAAATTATTTGCCACATGAATGTTGTTTTTGTTCTAATGTGGAGAACATGACATTTATTCTTTGGTTGTGAACATGCTTGTACTATCTTGCAAATGGTGGGTCTCTGAAATTTATTGCAGCAAAAAGTTGATGTAGTTAAGGGCATTCGTGATCTTCTTTTTTATTTACTTAGCTTTTTCCAACTGGACCGTAAGCATAAGTTGACTATTATTTTATGGTGCATTTGGAATAAGAAGAATCATAAAATATGGGAGTCCATAATTAAGCTACCGTTGCAAGTTTTAATCAAATTTGCTCTTCAATATTATGTTGAATGGAATTAAGCACGTGGCCAATATGAAACACCACATCAAGTTGTTAATCAGCCTATTATATCATGACAACCTCCAAATCATGGGCCATTAAAGTTAAATGTTGATACATCAATTTTTCCTGCACAAACTTTCTTTGGTATTGGGATGTGCATTCATGATGAGGGAACATTCATAAAGGCTAAAACTCAGTGGCAACCTTGTAACACCCTATATAATTACTTTGACTTAAATTCATTTTTTATTACAAAAAATATGAGTAAATTTTTTGTGATTAAATTAAATATTTATTATGTTTATTTGACAACGAAGAAATAGTAAAATAACGTGTGTCATACGTCATTGGGAAATCAATGTTTGAATATATTATTATATAACGAACCATGACCTTCTTTCCTTGCAACATCCATGTTCATTAGTACCATAATCAAATCGTGCTAGAATATTTAGTTAAAGGAAACTAGAACATATACTATTTAAGGAGTTTTTATAATACAACCATAGTTGGTAAAAACTACTCCTATTCATCGCCTTACGTTACTCAGATAAAAGGAAATGGTGTTTTTTTTTTTATAATCATTTTCTCATATTTCTACTTCATTTTTTCCATCAAAGGGGAGAAAATGTTGTGAAGTGGATTGACTTGGTTGGTTGGAAGAAGGGTAAAAGTCACAGTCATAGGCCCATCTAGGATAATTGGTGTCAAGTCATTGAGAAGAGTAATAACAGAGGATCCATGTCCAATAAAAGTTACCGTATTATTCTTGATGTCCATATCCCATTGCATGCCTAGAAAAGTTATGTGGGTCAAAGTCGAGAAAGGGTCGAGTGTGTTTCCATTCATCTATTTAATTAGATAATTTATTTTTTTTAAAAAAACGAGTGGGAACAAATACTATATAGGTAAGTTAAAATATAAAATATAACCATTCAAACATATGCAATTGAATGATGCATGATACTATCATAAATCTATAATATTGGTTCGAGAATGATAATGTAAAGGGCCCAATAAAATTCTACTCCATGAAGAAATCATTGATTAAGAATTTGCAGTGACTAATCAGGATAAATTAATTGTACCATGATCAATATGACACAAGGGGGTCACCTAGTTCATCTAAATTTACACTCATTTAAATCCCCAAATAATAAAAACCTCCACGTACACATCCCAGTCATCAATTTGTAAAGCATAAACAATGTGTCATGATAATGCTCATACATAGTTTGATATTTAATATTATATCCATAATTCAATCACACATTAATTTCTATCTAATTCCTTGATATGCAAATTAATAAACTTATTTGCGTAATCGAGTAATTATGAGACTTAATTTTTTTCCAACCACACACTCAAAAGAAGACCAAACAATTATAAAAGAAAAAAAGAGTAGAATTTGAGAGTTTGATATTATTTAGTATTATATATCTCTCTTGTGTAACATTAACCATGTCTAGGATAAAAAATAAATTAAATTTATAAGCCAAGAGTTTAAATTGTTGTGATAAAAAAAATATTAGTTAAGTAGAATTTAGCAAGATGGATTTAGTAACAATTAGAGGGATGAAATAAAGGGTTAGTAATAATTAAGAACATAAAATAAAACAAGTAAGATGAAGTGAGTAATAATTAGAAAGGTAGGATAAAAAGGTTAGTGATACTAACAATAGAAAGAAAAGAAAAATTAACAAGATGAAGTTAGTAATAATTAGAGAGATTAAATAAAAGGTTAGCAACAAACTACATGACAGTAAATAGAAAAGAAAAATTAGTAAGATGGGGTTAGGAATATCCCACTCAACAACAAAAGTTATATTTCCTTATTTTAAAATACCATGATAAATGTTTCCTTCCCATACTTTAAAGAAAATGACTATAGAGCAACTTCAATTCTCAATCTTCCAGTTTTCTTTGGAAATAGACATCATTATTTTGTTATGCCTTTGTTTTGGAGACCACTTCTTCCCCTATTTATATTGTTCCTCAAGGTTGATTGGGTATCTTTATTATATTTCATTATTCTTTTATTATGTTATCGTAGCCTAATGATGAGGGTTGACAATTTTTCACACAAAACATGGTTTCTCCATCTTGCAAGGCTTTAACATGCTCTAATCATGAGAGCTATTGTCAGTTGGTTTAGTTGAGATTAAAATTCAATTCATAAAATTTTGTTCATTTTGTAGTTTGTTTTGCCCCTTTTTGATTAGTTCTCAATTGGTTCCATGAATTATCCTTAATTTTTACTAGTTAGTTGGCAAGCCATGTGCAAGATAATTATAACTTTTCCACTTACTCCTAAATATAATGACATCGTAAAATATATAGTGAATAGAAACTGTAACATAAATATAGATAAATTTTTAGTTATTTTAATTTCTTAATACTAATTAATATTTTTACATCCATTTTCAATTCAGATTTTTTTAAAAGTATTTGTTAATTTTCTTATCCAATCCATCGTCATCAACATCATCTTTTTTTTAACTAGTTTTAATTCAAGTATAATAAAGCTTAATTACATGTTTTTAGATTCATATCATAATTTATTCTTTTACATAAAATTCTTGATTTATAAAAAAATTCAAAACAAAATTAAATTCATTCTTATCACACTAAAGAATTAAAAGAGTGTTATATATATATATATATATATATATATATATATATATGAGATTGCTAACATACACACATGTTAGAGTATGTTATCATTTTACACAAATATTTCAAGACAGATATGTCTATAATTTTTTTTGTTCTAGTCAATTCTAAAATGTATATTATAGTCATCTCATATATTTTATTTAAAAATAAAATAAAAAATATTTTTTCTACTCTCTCTCCCTTCTTCGGAACCCTCACGTCATTTTCTTCCTCTCACAAACTCATCTCAAAATCTATAGCATAAAAATTAATACATTTTAGAACTACAACAACATAGCAACTTTTGGATTCTAATTGGATTGACAAATAATTTTACTTCTTCTTCAACAACTACAACATAGTTAACATGTAAATGTAATGTAATATCAACAAATATAACCAAGAGGCAAGAGCTCAAAACTCATGTATGGGATAACAATTTTATTCATCAAGAAAATAACAGAGCTAGCGAAAGGATTGCTCCAATTCAAGACTTATGATTGTGTCATGATTGTGCTTTTGCAGGAATGATGTTGTGCATTATGGTTGCGTGAAAAAATAGTAGAGAATGGGTGATTGAGGGCCTTGATGTGTGTTGTAATGTCACTAATTATAATTAATGTAATTTGGGTGATATTTGCATAATTAAGAGGCTTAGTATTAATAAAATAGGATTAATGAAAGGAGGGACATTTTGGTCTTTGTTTAGAAGTTAGGGTGTGATATGAGATTGTTAAACGCATCCCCTCCTCATGTTAAAACTATATCTGACCACACTTCTCTCATTTCTTCTTCTTCTTCTTCTTCTTCCTACAAGTCCATATTCCTCCTTCACACCTAAGCACCATTTTTCTTCACTCCTTCTTGATTGGTAGCTGAAAACACTAATTAAGCAAGAAAGGAAGCTCTTCTCCCTGTCCTTTATTGTTGTTGAGTATTGGTTGTGAGTAATTTGAGAAAAAGAGTAGAGCTAGGAGTTGCCCACTTCATTCGGAGTAGCTGGACAGAATTGGAAGCTATAGAGAGCTTGGTCCACCCTTTAATTTGATTCTTTGAGCTCTAAGGTTGGTACTGTCCTCCTATTTTTCCTTGATTGTTAGAAATCATAAGGTTAGGGTAAGGTTTGATGAGGGTTTGGAGTGAAATTGATAAATGTTGAGTATTTGGGAAGGTGAGACAGTTTTAATGTATAATTTGGAGTGTGTAGAAGTTGATATAAGCGTTGAAATGGTGTTCCATGCATGAAACATATATAAATGTACTTGACAGCAAAGAACGGTGATCTGGTCAGGCATGATGTTTTGTGTATAACAGGAACTATCAGTATCCAAATGGTCTAAAAATGGTGCCATTTGAAAGCTAAGAGGTTTAAGTTTGTTCTGGAATTCTGGTTCTATTTTTGGAGGTTCCTGGAATTAATTGTGCAGAGTTATAATAGGTTGTTATACCCTGTTTTTATCAGATTTTATTGGTGCAAATGGCAACCTTGCAGAAATTATATCTCATTCTAAGATGATCCAAATTGAGTGATTTCAGTGGCTATAGAAAGATATGTATGTGTACTTTATACCTATAAAAGCGCAGGTCATTTGGATGAGTATCTTGGTGTTGGCGGGCGTTTGAAAATGGCTGGTTGGACTGATATGTTGTTGTCAACACTAATATAGTGCGTGGCAGTTCTGGTATTTTAATTGTTACAGAGGCTGTGATTAATGAAATTGGATGGGACCAGTCTTGTTTGAAAGATGAGAGATAGATCTATATGCCTCTAAATTCCCTTGATTTTAGGAGCTTCCTACATGGATTTGCGATTTTTCCTAAGTGGGTACAAAATCTGCATAATTTTATGCATGAAAATTTTGTTTTCCGTGTGTTTTAGTATAATTAAATGTCTTATATGGATAGGATGGTTGTTGATTCAGTTTGTGTGCCTTTGTATAGGACGTGACACCGAGGGTGTCAGTGGCGGAGACCACAGTTCAGGGATTGGACAACAGAGCACTGTTTTGCTAGGTGAGCTCTAGTTCTTGGGGTTTTTCCCCTCTGAGTTCCACCATACTCCAAGGGAGTGATGGTTGCATACATGATTCATATGCATTGAATTGGATGTTACAACTTTCCTCATGACAATATGTATGCTTGTTTCTGTGTCTTGTGTACGGTTGCCTTTCGGATAGATCTTCTGACTAGTTAGATAGATATGTACCTCCTTAGGAGTAGAGCGCAACTCCTAGTCGGTTTGCTCATGTAAAGGGTGTATGATCCCTTAAGACCAAAGATAGATGGTCCTATCACGGTTGAAGCCTATTCTTGGAGGTGCCATATACTTGCATCCATGTGTGAAGGGGTAGCTCCCGATGGGATGACACGGGTGTGAGTTCCAGCCTCACACTGGAGAATGAGAGTCCCAATGCTGAGGCTGATGCATCTTTGGCAGGCATAGTACCACAGATATACATTAGAGCTAGAGAATGTTTATGTGTTGTTGTGAGGGTCAGGAGGCTTGTTGTTGTGATGCCTTTGATGATATGCTATCATGGAAGTGAGCTAGGAGGAGGAGAAACCTCTAAGAACCCTGAGCTTACCGAGATTGTATCTCACCCCGTGTGTGGGGATTATATTTTATAGGTGATGCATCTGGCAGAGATGATGGGTCCCAGGGCGGGAGGCCCCAATAGGGACAGACATTGTATAGTTGCTTGGGCAGTACTTTGAGAGCTCTATGGCTCGTTACTTTATGTATATGATGTATATTGTATCCATGCGAGGGAAGATGTGCGTGCACATATATTTTGGATCATGTATGAACTGTGATGTACAGACGTTGTATATTTATTACCCTCTTGTGAGGATGTGATCTGTGAGATCATGGCATAGGGCGCCTATTCTTTTGTATAGCCACAATGATTGTTTTTTATGATGTATATCTATCTATATATATATATAGATACATGTGGCTTCTGATTTTCCTGCTATACCTGTATGCGCATTATTGTTTTTACCTGCTGTTCTTTACGTTATTTGGATCGTAAAGGCTTGTTGTGTTGTCCTAGCATTCGTAATAGGAATTATGGATACTTACCATACATGATGAATCAGGAATATGGTTTTGAAAGGAAATGATGATGACGTCATGTTTTTGTGAAAACGCTTCCGTTGGTTTTAATTAATTGATTCTACATTAATCACTACGTTAATATGATTAAGTAATTGTTAATACACCGAATGCATGTGGGAGTGTTACATGTGTCGGGCTTATGGTGTAAAACATATTGTCTGTAATGTGGTGGGAAGATTGGTGTCTTTGATGCAGTGCAAAAAGGGGTTACGGAGGAAGAAGAACCGACATTCAAATGTCATGCGAAGAGGGGTTAGGTAGTGTGAGGTTGTGGATAGGGAAGAGAATTTTTTTTTAACAAAATATTTGAAATGACTATAAAGTCCATTTTAGATTTGACTGAAACAAAATAAATTATGGGCATATATGTCTAAAATGTTTGTGTAGAGTGCTAACATATTTTAACATGTGTGAATGTTAGCAATCCCAGTATATATATATATATATATACATATATATATATATATATATATATATATATATATAAGATTTAAGTCAATTAATGACAACGAAAATTCATGATGTTACAGACATGGCCTTCCAAATTCGAAATAAGTTATAGCTTGAGGTCTCCTTTAAAGACTACATTGAATTCAAGAACTAGGTTATTAGAATATTTCTATAAAGCTGGATTGTAAGTCTGCCATTGAGAAATGATCACATTCTATAGGAAATAAGGCAAATATGCAAATCATCCTTTCAAGAACATGGTTGCAATGTTTTTAAAAATGGTTGGTCATGGAGTAGGCAATAGGATGATACATGAAAGGTTTCAACATTAAAGAGAAATAGTAAGTATGCATTCCTATTAAGTATTAGTTGCATGTCTTAGATTAGCCTTTAATTACATCAAGTCACAAGATTCTAGGTTTCGTGATGTCTACAAAAAAATTAAAGACAACCTACGATATTGGTCATTTTTCAAGGATGCTATAGAAGTAATTGATGGTACTAATATCCATTTATGGTTAGTCCTAATGAACAACCTAAATTTATTGTAAAGAAAGGACATCCAACACAATATAATGGTTGTGTGTGATTGAGATACATGTTTTATATTTGCATTACCAGGATGAGAAGACACTACACATGATGCATATGTATTTGAGAATGTCATCACAACTCCTTTCATGAATTTTCCAGATCCACCTCCAGGTATTTGTTATAATTACAATTTATTTATATTTTCATGAATTCATGATTTACATGATAATAACTTTATTCTTTATTGGGTATATATTAATTGGTTGATACTGGTTATCCAACACCAATATAATAATTAGTCCATATAAATGTGAACGTTACTACCTTTCAGAATTTATGTGCTCATCTGGATTTGCAAACTACAATAAACTCTTCAATTATTACCATTCAAGTTTGATGAATACGATAGGAAAGACTTTTGAGGTATGTAAAAGTAGGTTTACAATTTACATTTTATCACTAAGTTCAATTAGAAACACAAGTACAAATAGTTATTACAACAATAACTATACACAACTTCATTTGAAGAAAATCTCAATTATTTGATTTTGAATTCCATCATTATGAAGATGAAAATATAGTTAAAGATGAGAATGGTGATCATATTGGTGAAAATCAACCCTTATCTTGAACTCTGACCTCTTTAATAGAGGTAAATCTTGTTCGACACTTAATTCAACATCAAATTAGAGTGCATATGTCTACTTATTAGTCATGTATTTATATTTCAAAATTATATTATATTTATCCTTGTAATTGAATTTGGAGAATAAACAATTAATTGGTTTTATTTTTCTTTATCTATTTTGTTGTAGTTTAATCAATCTTGTATATATTTGCATTTATTATATCACGGTTAATTAAAAATATATTTTCTATGTAAATATTATAATATTGTTTGTAATTTAATTTATAATTTCACCGCCAATTTTAATAATAACAATTATAACAACAACAATAATAATATATTATCAATTCAAATCTACCTAAAAACATTGTATTATAAAATTCATACCATTTTAGTAATTACATATTTGAAAGTTTTGATTAAACTAACTTTGGAATAAAGATATCCAAACAAAAATCAAGTTATATTAAACTTACTTTTTACTAAATTTCAGTTTACAAAGTTGATTTCAACTCATCTTAACTTTCTAACTATAATTTAAACACATGAAATCATTCTTCAAATGATCCCTTTGAAATTTAATAGTATCTCATCTTTGTCCAATCTTTCACTTCCCCAATTTAATTTATAAAAAATATATGCTCTATATTATTTTGAAACTAATATGTAATTTTTTTTAGAGAGACACTTACTTTTTTTGCCAAATAGAAAAAGGTTTTGAAAGGATAGAGAATTGAGTATTTATCTAAAAGGAAAATCAGAAAATATAGTGAATAATATTTCATATAAGGGTGAAAAGAAAAAGGGTTTTCCATGTAGGGTAATCCTAGGGTAGGAATATAATACTATACTCAAGTATTCTATTTTGTCTTGTATTGCAAACGGTTTTGGAAAGAGAGCCAGCTTGTCATTTTCGCTCTCTTGCTTCCCCCCTGGGTCTTATTGTATGTAATTCATAACATAATGAAAGGCATAAGTTGTTGCAATATTAATAATAAAAAAAAGAAAAAAACAATTTATAACAACAACTTAAATATCAAGTAAAGATCACAATTTTGCATGCAGTACATATTTACCATCAAGTATTACCTAAAACAATTGAATAAAAAGAAATTAATAAGTAACAAGTAAAACCACAAAACTCCTCTAAACTTGCTTAAAGAAACACCTGTTTTTTCTTCCCTTTTATCTTATGGTATTGTTTGTTTTGGTTAGAATCATATCTCATGAATGTTGGATTTTACCAAAGTTGGGCACCATTCCATCCACATATAAGCAACCCTCTTTTAAAAAAATCACATCTTTACAAAAGGGCTAAACTCGGGCGAGACAATGAAAATCGAAGAAAGTGCATGTAATGACCAAATTCATGGGCCTTCTTTGCTTCAACCCTTCTCGAAGTTGTTGACAATGGAAAAGACAATCGAGAAGGCCATGGTGCTAGAGAAAAGTTACAAGCAGGAGTGACAATTACCAATGATGTAAGAGCAAGGCAATTAGAGATGACAATCATAGGGTCGAGTTGACACCACCAACGATAGAGTGGAAAGCCTCCATGGAAGGGACGCAGTGATAGCATGGTGGTGGGCAAAAGAGGCGATGATGTGCTGATGTCAATGCTTGAAGTAGAAATCTCCGTGTTGTGCAAATTGAACAATATTATAGAGGCACAAGTTTTATGTTAAGTAAGAGGGATAATTTTGGTTTTGCGAAAAAGAAGAGAACAAAATTGCATCATTCAATATAAAAATGAAAATTGTTAATTAATATCATTGGTTAGAGGGATCAAAATAATATAAAAAATGGAAAAAATTAGACAAATGAGTTGTATATATGAGATGCAGAAGTAATTAACTTTTTTTTTTTTATCAATTTTAAAAGTTTAAAAATGGTTAGACCAACACACTAAAATGTCTCACCTTGTTATGAGTTTATTTTTAATAGATTAAAACGAAACAGATCAAATGAATAATTGAGTTGAATACCCCTTAACTTGACCCACTCTTTCAATCAATTTCATTTTACCACCCATATAACATTAAATAACCTTTGTTAATAAAAGAGACTAAATCAAGATCCAAGAAACTAAATCAAGATCCACGTCTTTCAAGAATTTATAATCAATTTGTGACTATAATGCTCGCCTCTTTATATTCTAGGGACCAAAATCACGTTTTCTTTTTTCTTTTTACCAATTATCTTTTTTTTTTTTATATTTATTTTTTAACTAGTAAAATAATTGTGCATTAGTTTATATATATTTTTTTGTATTAAAACATTTTGTAAGTAATAGTAATACTATAATTTTTTTCCCATTCTTCTCCACTAGTTATACTTGAAGAAGACTTACGGTTATGTAGTTTTAAATCTTAGTAAATGGAGAAGAATTGATTCTAAAAATTATGATAGTTGTTGTTTCTATAAAAAAAAATGATATTTCAAAAGTAAATGGAGAAGAATTGATTTTTTTGATTAACAAAGTAGAATTACCCGTATAATGTAAATAAGATACTATAAATTATAAATTCTATATTCAACTACTTTTACTTAAGGGAATTTTTTTTTTCTACAATCAATTTTATTCGCCACATAATTAATTTTCTCTGATAAAAAAAGAGTCTAAAACATGTTATCAAGGTCTCTCAATATTGATTTTAATACTCCTAAAATTGATTATGAAAACAAACTAAACGAACCACTGAGTAGGTAAGATTAAGATATTTCTCCCTTATGTTTACTTCACCCCCCTCTTTAATACTAGTAATAATAAACTAATCATCGATAGTTAATGCAAAACAAACCCGTAATGCCTTTCTGTTTACGCTGACTGAAGTGGTTGAAAACTTAAGTACGAATAATCTTACCGTCAAAGGGCTCTTTCCTTGCTTAACTTATCTTCTTAACCCCATTCCAAGCGCGCTATTTCACTTTACGCTCAAGTAAAATGGAAATTTTAGTACACTATTAGGACAACGTTTTATTATTTTCTAATTTTACCACATATTTTTAATATATGTATACATAAATAATATATGTATTGAAAGTATAATTATTTTATATTATTATTATTCAATAATAATTTTGTTGATTTTTCATGTAAAACTGTTTACACTAATAATATATAAAAATTAAACTCTTTGAAAAAAAAATTCAATTTTGTGCTTATATTTTTTGTTTAAACCACACACAACTACATATCCAAGGTTTAAAGCGACATCTTTAATTAAGTTAGAAAAATCTCACATAAGTTTGCTTAGTTATTTTGATTTATATATATAAAAAAATATTTGTTGAAATATGTTACATTAAATAAATCTAAATATCTCAAAGAATTAGTTCTTAACTTTTGATTGAAAGATATCTTGATCAACCTAAAAAATCAAATTTTATCATCTACAAGAAAAAGATTGTCTATTGTAAAATAAATTTATATCATCAACTCAAATAAATTTATTAACTTTTATAATAACTACTTAATTATTATCATATGAAAATATAAAACTGGTACTTT
>PYAF01005856.1:892918-903330 GCA_007407185.1 Glycine tomentella | reverse complement strand
CTTGTATAATATCCATTTTTATTTTTTAGAATAAATACTTATTTTGGTTTTTAAAAATATGGTGCAATGACAAAGTGGTAACGGAAAATAGAAAAAAATCAAATTTAGTATTCACATCTAAATAAATTTGTGAGACTATTTCATCTTTAAATTGTAATATTTAAAGATTAATTTGATAATTTTGAAGATTAATTTAATATTATGTTGTAAAATTTAAAAATTAATTTGTCATAGTTTTTTTTTTATATTTAAAAATTAAATTTGATTTTTTCATCGTAACCAATCTGTGATGGTTTCATACCTTGGACCATCAAAATATTTATCTCTTTTTTTATGATAAAAATAACAAAAATGAAAAAAAAAAATTATCATCGTTAATCAATAATCACACTTGCCTCACCCTTCTTCTCCCCCAAAAGGAAAATTCTCACGCAGTTGCATCGTTCACCGGTTCAAACCGATGTCGAGCTCTCTCTCTTTCTCATCCACGTCATCGATAACCCCATGTTGACTTTTCTTCCTAACACTCTCTGTCTACGCGGTAGTGGTTGAATCAAATTGAATCCATCATAATAATAACCCTGTGACCACACCACGATCATCATCCCTCTTTCTCTTCAATACTACTCTTAACTCATTGTTCTCTCTCAAAATCCATTATAAACCAAAATAAGAAAATAAGAAGAAAGAAACCATGAACGACTTGTTCTCAGGTTCCTTCTCTCGCTTCCGCAGCGACCAGTCATCCCCGGACCGCCACCACGACATCGAGATGGGCGCCGCCGCCGATGGCGCCCGCGGTGGTGAGGTGAACCTCGACAAGTTCTTCGAGGACGTGGAAGGCGTGAAGGAGGAACTAAAGGAATTAGAAGGCTTAGCGCAGAGTTTAAGAAGCAGCCACGAGCAGAGCAAGACGCTGCACAACGCGAAGGCGGTGAGGGACCTGCGGTCGCGCATGGACGGCGACGTTTCGGCGGCGCTGAAGAAGGCGAAGCTGATCAAGCTGAAGCTCGAGGGGCTGGAGCGGTCCAACGCCGCGAACCGTAACTTGCCTGGATGTGGACCGGGTTCGTCCTCGGACCGGACCCGGACCTCCGTGGTCAACGGTTTGAAGAAGAAGCTGAAGGATTCGATGGAGAGTTTCAACGAGATTCGCGGGCTTGTTTCGTCGGAGTACCGCGAGACCGTGCAGCGGCGGTACTTCACCGTCACCGGCGAGAATCCCGATGATAAGACGCTCGATCTCTTGATCTCCACCGGTAAGGCTTCGTTTCGGATTTATATATTTATTTATTTAATTTAATTTTGAATAAGGTTTTCAATATCAGTGGCCTTTTTTTTTTTTTTTTTGATATTTTGGGAAATTGCAGACTAATGCGGCCTAGTCCCAATTGGGGTCACAAGACAGTTAAAATAGTTGCAGCCTAAATTACGATTCCTGACCTTGTTAAAACATTTTTTGTCCTAATTTGATCTAATTTGGGAAAATTAAATTTCATTTCATTATGTCATAGTCACCAGATCATTGCTTACTACTCCTCCAAGTAGCAACGAGCTTGGTTCCTTTAGATACTGTTCTAATCTTGTAAAATGTAAATAAATGGCAAGAATGAAAAAAAATGGCCTAATTAGGGTTTTGATTCCTTAAATGGTCCATGTGATACCAGACACATGTATCAACTGTTATGAAATTGTTGCAGCTTAACTAATAGTGTTTGAGTTTGAGCCTAAATATGTGTGGTGGTGCTAAATGTTAAGAAAGTGAACTCTATCTTCCATGGTAATTTTATCCAGTTTGAGTAGGATTATCATTCTAGAAAATACTTGTGGTGTGATTTCTTGATCATTGTTTAAAGAGAAATTGTATTTGGATGTTATTTTATACAACAAAGAGAGAGACGAGGAGTAGAGATGAATAGTATAAGTTTGAGATAAGATGATTGATGCGAGAAAAGGAGATAAAGAAATAAAAAAATAGTGTTGGAGAAAAGTGTTGTGAATAAAATAACTAATTCTCTGGATCTCTAAGATGTCACATCAAGTTGAATACAGTAACCAAGGATTTCCGGTTCTTAATAAGCAAGTTTTCAGCTTAGACTCTTCAGTTGTTTGCTGCTCAATTCTATTTTAGTTGGCAATCAAAGTGGATTTTGGATTTATATATTAGAAAAATAGAAATCAAGTATAGCGTGGAAACTTCCGACAAAAGGTTTGTAGTTTTTTTTTTTTTTAGAAATCAATACAAAAAACAAGACGAATAATTAATAGTAGTAAAATTGCTCTTTAAAATTCTAGTCTAATGGGACAGAGTCATGATTAATTTCTCATTTTCTCCATCATTGTTTCAATTGAAGAACAACTAGAACTTAATGAATTAGTGGATAGTTTATTAAAGTTCAAACTGGTCTTCCAAATTCAAGTCTGTGAAGCACTATTCTGTCCTCACGAGTTTAAGTTTGGGTTCAATTTTTTCTAAATCTGATTTGATGCTAGTTTGGGAGGTCCTATAATAATCTGTGCTTTTCCCTTTATTGCAGGTGAGAGTGAGACCTTCCTTCAGAAAGCCATTCAAGAGCAAGGCAGGGGTAGAATTCTGGACACCATCAACGAGATTCAAGAGAGGCATGATGCTGTCAAAGAGATAGAAAAGAATCTCAAGGAGTTGCACCAAGTGTTCCTTGACATGACAGTGCTGGTGCAACATCAAGGTGAACAATTGGATGATATCGAGAGCCATGTGGCAAGAGCTCATTCGTTTGTGCACACCGGAGCCGAGCAATTGCAGACTGCACGAAAGCACCAGAAAAACACCAGGAAATGGACCTGCTACTGTATCATACTTCTTCTGGTGATCATCTTGTTTGTGGTGCTCTTCACTGTGAGGCCGTGGGAAAATAACAGTAGTGGTGGCGGCAATGGTGGTAGTCAGCCTGCACCAGCTCAAACACCTCCATCACCTCCACCACCTGTCAATGCTTAACCTTAGGGATTACGAATCTATATTTCATGAAGCATATTGGTTTCATTTATTTTGATTTGAAGATTGAGATTTTATATTTTGGGATCTAGCACGGGTGAGAGAAAAATGGATTGGCTTATGACTTGGGAGGAAATCCTGTTAGGGTGACCAGTAGTTTCATTTCAATCTGGGGGAAGGGAATGGTTGGTTGTTCTGTCGAGGTCGGTTTTTGGACATCATTATTTTGAGCATCATATTCTTTTTCTGTAAGTAGCTTATCAGTTTGAACAGTTTCACTGCTGACTGATGGTTTATATAATATGTATGGGATCTTTCCCTAAATATGATGTACAGTATCTTACTCTTCCTTTATGCTATCTTAATATTCCCTTATTAGTCATTTCTCTTCTCTTCGTGAGAGTCCATTGATCTTAGTGGCAGAGCTGTGTGGCAATTATTCCAACTGATGATCAATATGTTAATTATCTACTTAAAAAACAGTATCAGCAGCACTTGCAAGTATAAGGCAAAAGTTCAATTCAGTTTCAACTGAATCTGTTGATATTATTATACAGTAATACACCAGGTTACATTGTCTACACTTCTAGTGGTTTTGGAACTATAAGATAAAAAATATTACACTTCAACAAATTATGAGGGGGTATCAATGTACAGCTCCATAATTTGTCATCAGTAGAACAGGTTAAAACAAGTGCGTGGAGAATGATGACGGTGGTAAAGGGACATATTTATAGATTTATCATAGGGTTTTTATTTGTTTATCTATAAATCATTTTAGACAAACAAGCTATAATATCTTATTTAATATTTATAGTGTAAAAATAAAGAAATTTATCTTAGTTAATTGAGTAAGATAGGTGAGTTGTTACAAATCTTATAATACTTATCTTTGATTCCTACGAATAATAAAAAATCTCTATTATGATAACATGTTTCCAATATGAATCAAGAACTTTATCATATTAAGTTAAATAATTATTTAATCAAAAACATTTTGGAAATTATTTAATCTTAATCATGATAACAATGCTTAACAAAATTAGACTCGCCTTTTTCTTTCTCATTTTGAAATTACATTTGTTTTCCTCAACTATATAACAACTAAGAAAAGAACAAAGAGTTTTGTTAGTAAGAAGGAATTAGGGATGCCTGGGTAGGGGAAAAAGAGAGAATAATGAGTCTTTCAAGAAAAAGTCTTTGTATTTTGGTATAATAAAATTTAAGAGAAAATATTGATTCTGGAGGTTCTACATTATGTGCAAATAAGGGGAAGAGAGCATTACAAATCACCAAGATACAATTTCATCTTTGTGTGAAAATTGAAAGATAGAAAAATTTTCACAAAATGTATTTATATTTATTTTACTCGTAAAACATAAGTTAAAGTTTGAATTTACAACATGTCATATATGATAAGAGATTCATTCTTTTTTCATTCAACTTTATTAGATATGTCAACCTTATTAGATATGTAAAATTGAATAATTATATTGAATGAACAAGATTTTAAAAATGTTTATTTAGCTAGAACATTTTTAGATTTTTTTTTTAAACAAGAGCCTTTTTAGAAGTTTTACACATATTTTATTATCTTTCAGTTTTCACTATCCATTGATTAAGCAGTCCCAATCACCAACATTGGATACTCTGCATACCATTCCATTATGGTTAATACGAACATTCTCCCATCACCACTCACGTACACCTAAATTCTACATTGCAGCTTGCAGGTATAATCCTTTTCGCCCTACACACCACTAATTAAACGCGGAGTAGATTATTATTAATTACAATTTGTATCTGCAAAACCAAAATTCCCATCCTCTCACGCCAAGCAACATTTTTCTCCCTTCCAAGCCTTCTATTTCTGCATTATTCCGGTATTACCCTCCCCTTTGTTCCCAGTTTTCGTGTCTGCTTATACTTTTGCACAATTGCACATGACACGAAATTTCCCACGAGCCCATTTGTTCAATCCCTAATTCCCTATTATTTTTCCCAAGTCCCAACCTCCTTTGACCCGTTAACCCTTTTTTCTGTCTGGTTGTTTTTTCACACATATTATAAAGCCACCATTTGTGCTAGACTCATCAACGTTGCATAACATAAAACCGTGTTTTTCTCATTGTTTCTTGCTTAATAACAAAATTACAAACTAAACTATGCTACAAAAAAGGAAAATATTGTTGCAATTTAAATAAGTCTTGCCCACTTCCACCCAAATATTCTTCTTCTTATTATTATTATTAAAAGAAATTTTCAAACTCTTAGTTCATAAGCCACCACTCCCATTTATATACATCTTAAATCCCTACAAAATAAAATTCTCCTCAATACATGTATGTACGTTCATTCCCATAATTCTCTCCGATCTTATTAATTCCTTTCAATTCTCTTATCCCTAATTTCTTCGTATATCAAAAGCTCAACCCTAAAATGAATGACTTGTTCTCCGGCTCCTTCTCCCGCAACAACGACCAAGTCTCGCCGGACCACCACCATGTGATCGAGATGGCTGCCGCATCATCGCCAACGGCCGAGGGCAGCATGAACCTTGAAAAGTTCTTTCAAGAAGTTGAGCAGGTGAAAGAGGACCTGAAGGAGCTGGAGCGTCTCCATGAGAATCTACGTGGTTCCCACGAGAAGAGCAAGACCCTTCACAGCGCTAATGCTGTAAAGGAGCTTCGCTCACGCATGGATGCTGACGTGACACTCGCTTTGAAGAAAGCGAAGTTCGTCAAGGTCCGGCTCGAGGGGTTGGACCAGTCCAATCAGGCGAGCCGGAACTTGCCTGGTTTGGGACCCGGTTCGTCCTCGGACCGGACCAGGACGTCTGTGGTGAGTGGACTGAGGAAGAAGCTGAAGGACTCTATGGACAGCTTCAACAGCCTCAGACAACAGATATCATCGGAATACAGGGAGACTGTGCAGCGTAGATATTATACTGTCACCGGAGAAAATCCCGATGACAAAACCATTGATCTCCTCATTTCTACTGGTACGTGTCATTTCTCATAACTTAATGTTCATGTTAACGCGTTTACGTTGTATATGATTGGAAATTTTGTTTGTGTTTCCTAGTTTATTATACAGTAATTCTCAAGAGTTATGAATATCAAATAAATTCAGTCTGGCTAGTGAGGATTATGAATTTTAGACGATCAGACACAAAGGACCAAACTTTAATTAAGCAGTAAATTACGTAATGTTAACTATTCATAATGTCATATGTCATCAAATACGTAAGGAGAGGTAAGAAGATTAATTATTATAGAAGACAAATGAAAAAACGTGATATAAGTGATGTAGTGTGACAGAGAAAGATGGGAAAAAAGTGAATTGAAATACTGTAAAAGAGAAGTAGAAATTCTATACAAATATATAAAAATCATTACTGTTTTGAGATAGATAATTTTGACATGATATTAAAGCCTTTACGATATGATTAAGTGGTAAAGTTTTAAAGTTATCACTCTTGTTTTTATTTTTAATAAAATGTTAAATTTCAGCATAATTAATATTGGGAGTAAATGCATTCGTGACATAGCACATGAAGATAAATTAATCATGATTACTAAATGGTATGGAGATTTTCCATAAAAAGATGATGTCAATATGAAGTGTTTGTCTTTCATTGGATAAACATACTAATTGAGAAATAAATAAAATCAAAAGAATGTGAGAAATCACCCAACATCATTAGTTAGCTGGTACTTATTTTTTATGGAATCTGTATGTTTTTTTTTTTAAATTATAACAATTATATTAACAACGATTGATTGATATAAGTATTAATGATTTGTATTTTTTAATTAAGTGATTCAAGATTCAAATTTTGATTTTTATTGCGAAGGCTCACTGGCAAACATTAACCACTAGATTTTAGTTATTAGTTTATCCTTAAGATTTTTACATGTTATTTGTTGATTAGGCTAGTACTCTAAAATTAATGGTACATGATAATTATGGTGTATGGAACAGGTGAGAGTGAAACATTCTTGCAGAAAGCGATTGAGCAGCAAGGTAGAGCCAGCGTGATGGACACAATCCAAGAGATTCAAGAGAGGCACGACACAGTAAAGGAAATAGAGAGAAACCTAAACGAGCTTCACCAAGTGTTCTTGGACATGGCCGTGTTGGTGCAATCCCAGGGAGAACAATTGGACGACATCGAAAGCCACATGGCACGTGCCAATTCATATGTGCGGGGTGGGGTCCAGCAGCTACACGTGGCAAGGAAGCACCAAAAGAACACCCGAAAGTGGACATGCATAGCCATCATATTGCTCATTATTATCATCTTGATTATAGTCCTCCCTATAGTTCTAAGAAAATGATCGATCACATATTCTAATTGGTATAAGGTGGTGGTTGCGAAGAACTTGGACTAGTTCAAACTTCAGAGATTGTTAGTATCTTATATTAGTCAAGTCAATTCATGCTGCCTAGAGACCATTGCATTAGAAAAATATATACCTTAATTGGCTTTTGTGATCAGTTTTGTTTTTACTTTTTTTGGGTTGCATCATGTGTTGATTAATTTATGTTTTCCACGTACGCATTTGTACCTGTTTAAAGATTGAGACATTTTGGTTTGGTTTCTAGAAGCCTATACATGGACATGTCACATGCTGCTTGCGTGTACCGTTTAGAATTATTACTTTGCTATCGCAAAGAGAACTCGTGAAGCAGTTTTATCCTAGCTAGGGAGAGAAACGCTAGGGCATGTTGATGTTCATGGTGGTACATTCTTTTGCAAATATGTATGTAATTTATATATGAAATTTTAAGCGGCTAGATAAATGGGTGAACTACTTTTATGTATTGTAGGAGTTAGTTCAATTGTTTTGCGTGTTTATGCCGTTGTACAAATGAATTGCACCTTATTCAGTAGCATATTGATATAGCATTGCTTTCACATATTATTATTTGGGTAATTAAGATCGATATACTTTTTATTTTGTATGTTTTTATTATATTCAGCTTGATTCGTTATCTTTTAAAAAAATTAATTTAGTCTTCTAAAAAGTGATCATTACAAAATAAAGATCATTTTTTATTTTATCACACAATTTTGAATAGGCATGGCAACTTGATCCGCATTCATGGGCATCCGTCCGAAACCGTCCCAATGTCAACGGGGAAAAACCAAGTTGACCGGTTTTGGGTTTGGGTTTGGTTTTTCCCAGCCTGTTGAATTCGGGGCGGGGGCGGTTTTGGTAATGCTAATAACCGCCCCGCCCCCGCCTCCGCCATGCTATATTTAATTATTTACAAAAATACCTTTAAATATGTGGAATACCTTGGGATAAAGGCTTAATTTTATTCAAGAATTAGGAGTATAACTAATTTTATTTTCCAGCAATAAACATTGAATGTTGAAATTTTATTGTAATTACATACATTTGAGACTTGGCGCGATTAAATTTTATGCTATGGTTGTTGTTTAAAATTAATTTTTAATAGTAATTTTTAAGTGTTGGGGGATGGGGCGGGGAAAACCGACCCCTGTCGGGGGCGGGGGCAATTTTTTAAGCCCCAACGATTTTCGGGGGCGGGGGTGATATAAGTAAAATCCGTCCCTAATTTTGAATCTTATTTTGCCTAATTTTTATGATCCTTTTTTATTCAACCACTTGTTGGATTCTATAATTTTCATGTACCTGAATCTAATGAAACATAGTTTATGTCTCAAATTAGTAAAATAGGATTCATAATCATGTTCCAAAATTGAAAATGATCATTTTTTAAAAGGATCATTTTGACTCATTTAAAAATATAAGAACTAAATTATATATTAATTTTTAAAAGATAAGAAACTAAATTGAATATAGTTAAAAATATAAATGATTAAAAGTGTATTTTAATCATATTATTAGGAAATATGTATTTTTTTCCCCTTGAATTTTCAATCAAACTTGATTTTAATTCCTATATTTTTGATCAAGTCAATGAATTTGGTTCTCAAACTCAGGGCCATGGCAACTCCAAGACCATTTAGGCAGTTGCCTTATGCTCCCAAATTATCTAAGACCTCAATTTTTTTAGAAACATATTAATTATTAATTTGAACTATTATATAATATATTATATATCATTTTTTTTATTAGTAAAACTGTAATTTTAAAATTGTATATTATTGGCATTAAAAGTTTAGAAATACTTAATTATATAACTTTCTTTAAATATACTCGCCTAGGGACCTTAAAACATTTAGACACGAACTTGCTCAAACTTTTGAAATATGCATGTGGATTTAGTTTAATTCCTCTCACTTTAACAAGTTAACGTTGTTAAAGAAGTTCACATTATAGAAATTTGAAATACAATTTTTTGACGACTATAAACCTCCACAAAAATACACCCATAATGTGTTTAAACTTGTAACATTCTCTTGCAGGTTTTAGCTACCACAAATCATATAGTCCCCAGAGTGGTGTGTGAACGCGTGTTTCGTGTTTTCCCCTGGATGACGTTTTCGAGTAGAGAAATAATGCATTTCGACCAGTAAATTTATCAAACATCCTTTCACCTAGCAAGGATAAATTTATTTTCTTTTAGCGCGTTATTACTGGAAATTTTTAAACTAAGCTCATCCTCATTAATTCAACATTATATTGAAATCCCTTTTGAAGAAATTTCGGTTTTAATAAACCAAACTCATTTTTACAAACCATTAGGGTCACTGCAAAGCATTTAAGATATCAAAATTTCATTTAAACATTATAAAATCCATCTTTTAAACAAATTTACAGAGGCTCGCCTCGGTTATATCTCTCATTAGATTATTGGTAGGGATGTATGGTTTAATTTTGTGCCAAAATATACATGTTTTGCGTGAAGTCATGACGATTTGATTATGAAGAAATCGTGATGATAGATAAAATTACTGATTTTGGAAACAATGCTCGATGATTATTTCTGCTTAGTATAATTATTTTTTATAAACGAAATGGGGTTTTTGCACTGTGATTAATTTTTTTTAACTTTCCTGCAAAAAATTCTAGATAATCTTTTATTAAATTTATAACAAGGAGATATATTTAAGTTTAGTAAGTCTATTAAGGGTATTCATGTAAGTCCAATTAGGGTGTCAGGGTTTTATTACCATTCGTGGTTTATTATTATTTTGGGTAGATTTTAAATAATTTTAAAAAGAAGGATAAGTCAGACTTCTAAAAGTTAGAAGTTATAATTAATGTTACTATATATGATTTTTTTAATTTGTTTAACCGAATTCGTAAAAAAATTTATAGCTTCAACTTAATTTTTTTTAAAAAATTATGACTTTAAAATTATAATATTTTTTTTTTGTTTTTAAATTGAGTTCATAATATTTTTTACTATTTTACTTAAATTTTTTTAAGAGTTATGACTTTGAAGTTGTATGTTTTTTTTTTTTACAACTATAAAGTCGTATGATTTGCTTTTA
>PYAF01005856.1:831245-892818 GCA_007407185.1 Glycine tomentella | reverse complement strand
AAGTTATGACTTCAAAGTCATAACATTCTTTTTTTCTTCAAATTTTTTAAAAATTGTAAATAAATTTTTAATCTAATTATTTAATAAATAAATATAAAAAATATAGAAAATATATTAAAATATATTTTTTAAAATAATTAAATTAAAAAATATTTATAATTTTTTTAAAATATAAATGAAAAATGAAATACTAAATTTTAAAAAAATATAAAATAGAAGTTGTAAATAAATTTACTATTTCTAACAAAAAAAGTAAATAAATCATACGACTTTAAAACAAAAAAAAAATCATACGAATTCAAAGTTGTAATTCTTAAATTTTTTTAACTAAAGTATAAAAAATATTACGATTTCAATTTAAAAAGTAAAAAAAAATTGTTACAAATTTAAAGTTATATACATTTTAAAAAAAATAAGTTAAAATCGTAGACTCTTTTACGACTTTAATTAAAAAAATTATAAGTTGTAACATTAGTTACGACTTCTAACTCAGAAGTTGTAACACGTGTTACGACTTACTCCATTTTGATAAATTATTTGAAATCGACTCCCAAATGGTAATAAACCAAATAAAACGCTCCCAAATGGTAATAAAACCTAAGGTGTCATGCATAGTTTAGACTAATAATTTTGAAATAAAGCTTGCTTCGCTAACTTTAGTTAGCCATAATGCTTTTGTAAATCTTAATCATGAAGATCCATATGAGCATCTTCCTACACTTCTTGAATTCTGTGACATAGTTAAAAGATTAATGGAGCAACTAAAGAAGCTATACACTTGGGATTATTTGCTTTTTCATTAACAGGGAGGGTTAGGAATTTGCTCCAATCTCATCCAAATCACACACATATTGGAATACAGTGGAAGAGAAGTTTATGTAAAAGTAAATATCACAAGAAAGGAGAGTTGAATTGTGACTTTTTTTTGGAAACCTTTTTAACAAAGAAAATCTTTGTTTTGAAAACTTAAAGCAAAAAAACAAGGTTTCACAAACAAACAAAGTTAGATGATACTTAACAGATTTTGCAAACACTTTTATAAACAAAATCAAATTCAAAACCTTGGTCAGCTAAAGCAGATTAGAAAAATAGATCAGACAGTGAGTGTTTTATATTGATTTGTCTCTACAAATGAGACTAGGTTCAGTTCTTGGCAACCCACCAAGTTTCCACTAAGTTTCACAAAGTTAGAGGTATTTTTCATTGTCACTTATGGCTTTTACAATAAAGCATATCCCAAAGCTTTTACAACCCAAGTATTCATTGTTCTACAAACCACTTCTACTTCTAAACAAATCATAAGATTTGTTGGTGTTTGTTTGCACACAGACTAGTCTATCATCTTACAGACGAATTTACATGTTAAGTACTAAGTCTCTTTCTATCAGGAATGACAAGGTGTTTTGAGAGCTTTACAACTTATGAGACAAAAGTTGAGCTTGAAGAAGAGATGGAATATGAAATTCGACTTCTTCTTTGTCACTTCAACTCATCAAAGCTTCTCACGTTTAAGTCATCTTTAGCAGGTAGTCATTGTCTCGAAACGATCTTACTTTGTGTTTTAGCTTGTGTTTGAAAAATGTGTCTATTGGTGCATTGATTGCACACCCAATCCATGTTGATACACCATTCTTCTTATCTTCATTGAGCCACACTTCAATAGTGGTCAAATCACTTTAGCACAGAACATGTCTATCCACAACAGGTTGGCGCATCTTTTGAGAGGAAAAAAAAGGTTGATCTTGATTTTTCTCTTACTTCCTTGGTTTTGAAAGATCCTAGAAGGATGTCCGACAAACATATAGTATAAATTCACTCTTAATTGCTTATCAAAACTTAGAATTTGTATGTTATCATCTAATTCATTAGATGCAGATACAATGTTTTTGTCTGTTTGCATTATAAGTCACAACTTTTAAACTTTGTAATTATTTGCATATAATCAAAATTATTGAAGATCCTGATTCGTCTTATGACTTAATAGTTTCTTATAAAGTACTTTCCACCTTCACATTTTGGGAAAACTAAGAATGAAATCACTTCATTTTGTCAAAAGGAAGGGGAATCACTTTGTGAAGCTTGAGAAAGATTCAACTAATTGCTAAGGATGTGCCCAAATCATAGGATTGATGATTTGACACAAATGCAAACTTTTCCTCAAGGGCTTAGGCCTTAGGCCTTAGACAAAGCTCATGTTGGATGTTTCTGCAGGTGGAACTATGGATGCTAAAAATAACAGATGAAACAATCACTTTGATTGAAAATGTGGCAAGGAATGATTCTTTAATCGTTCATGATAGAAAAACTCAAGGAAGGCAACGAAATCACTGTAATGTTCCATTCTCTAACAATTAATCCTAATTAGAGAATAGTCCAATTTTTTGTTGGAGACAAGATTCAAGTCCTTCAAATAAACCATCATTTCAAGGAAAACAAAAACATCTTGTGGATTGTACATTCAAGTTGGAGGAAACTTTTAATTAATTTATGCAAGTGTTATTTTTTTCCAAACCAGAAGAATGTTGATATTCCTATAAAGAATTTGGGGGATCAAGTGGGCTAGATTGCTAAGCAACTGAGCAACCAAGTGCAAATCTCTTAGGAAATATCCAACCCAATCCAAAGGAGAAAAATAAGGTTGTTACGAAAAAGAGTAGATGGTTTTTTGAAGGAGTAAGTGGTGAAAAGAATGAAGAATGGGTAGAAAAAGTAAAATAAGGTAGTTGAAAATGAAAAAAGAAAGTGAAGAAAAAAAAATAGAAAACTTGTTGACCTCTAGACAAGCATACCTATTCACACAAATACATAGTGTAAAGACAATATCATAAGAAAGGAGATTAAATTATGATTTTAGAATTTTCTAAGTTTTTTTCTCAAACACAAAACTATTGTCTGAACTAGCTTTGAAAAACAAATAATAGAATTTCACAATAGGCAAGATCAGATGACGATTAACATATTTTTCCAAAACGTATTTTTTGCAAAATAAAATCAAATTCAAATTCTAGGCCAGTTAAACACAAAGAGATAAAAACATAAGACACATGAAATTATATTGGTTCGTCTCAATCATCGAAATTACATCTAATTTTTTGACAAACTATCAAGTTTCACTAACTTCAACGAGTTGCAAATATTATTCAGTGTCACTTTTGGCTCTTACAATCCAAGCTTGAAAACCTAATATTCTTTGTTCTATTAAGTCACTGCTGACTCTAAAATAAATAATTTTGACAAAATTCTTATTTAATTTATTTATCAAAATTCATGTGAATTTTTTGCGTTTTGAAAACATCTTTAAACAACTACAGAAATTAAAGCATAAGCACCAATATGATAAGAAATATAACTTAACTATAATCAAGACGTTCTTAACAAAGTTGATAAGCATACAACTGAAATATTCAAAAGAGAATGGCTAAGTAACATAACTACCAACACATAACATTGATCAATCTTCCCCATCAGAGCATCACCTATAACAACTATAATCCCCTCCCTCATCATCCCCCAAAGTAGTCTTTAACGTCGTTGAAATGGTCACGGAACGGGTAAACACTCTCAACATACAGAGAAGATGGTGTGTATTCTAGAGAGTCAATATACCACTCTGAAGAGCAAAGAGAGTTTGGTGCTGAGTACTCCTCGACATAGAGATAGCTCTCTCAAAAACCTAAATCCCCTCAGTCTCCTCAACCTCTTCTAGTGCGTTGAAGTCTCCCTCGTGCACATCCTCTTTCGATCTTTCCACTGGGTCCTCCTATGGATCCTCCTCTGGAATGAGAAAAGTTCTATACTCTTTTCAGAGTGGTTTATCAACTCTTACGAGTACATACCATTTTTTCTGTTTGTTGACTATTGGAGGGTCTACATCTTCCGTGACCATTTCAACGACATTGAGAACGACTTTGGGGATGCCAAGGGAGGGAATTAGATTTGTTATAGGTGTTGCCCTAATGGAGTAGATTGATCCATGTTATCTGTTGGTAGTTATCTTATTTTACTTAGGAGTTAACTTATGAATATATGAGTTGTAATAACCTTCTAGTTATGCTCATAAACTTTGTTAAGAACGTATTTATTAATGATTAAGTTATATTTCTTTTCATATCCGTGCTTATGCTTTAATTTTTGCAGTTGTTTATATATGTTTTCAAAACGCGAAAAATTCACATGGATTTTAATGAATAAATTAAATAAGAGTTTTATTAACATTAAGTACAAAGCATTTTATGTATGTTTTTGAAGTAACGTAGGCGCTTGGTGCTGGTCTCCTTCGAGCTCAACTTCTAAAATCTTTGACTTTTCAGTTTTCACCTTCTTGGATTTTTCTTATCTTCACTCATAGACTTCACACCCAATCTCCTTTAATTGAATAAAACCTATAAAAACACAAGAAAGATTAAGAATGACTTATAAAAACAATATTTATTCAATACTCAAACTAATAATTTTTTTAATAATAACTTATAACTTATAAAAACAATATTTGTTTATTTAATACTCAAACAATAACTTATAACTTATAAAAACAATATTTATTTATTTAATATTCAAACAATAACTTATAAAAATTAAATATAACTTATAAAAACAATATTTTCATACCCAAGTTTTTTTTAACCTTTACTTATGTTCTTAACATCATTATTTTACTCAACTTGGATATTAGTTTCTATTTGGAATAATTTGACAAAAGTTTTTAACATATCATAAATGTATTAAAAAAGAAAAAAAAAAAGTAATCACAGTACAAAATCTTAAAAAAAAAAAAAGCATTTAACCATGCACGAAATTTTCAACTAAAATATAAATAAATAAAAAAAGTGTATAACACCTTAGTAACGGGTGTGTACACTGCAAATCAATAAAAAAGTAATAGTATGTAGATTAAAATTTTGGTTAAATAATCAGAAATTAAAAACAAGAAAATACCTTATTAATGAAGATAAAGGATCATCTTCCAAGAGGTTTTTGTACCTATCTTAAGTGACAAACCAATCCTGAAAGAAGTGAGAGAAGGAAAATAGTCAACGATAACAAAGTATGCTTCTGACGTTGTTGGCCTTCTCACACAAGAACAATACTCGATGACAATGGTGACAATTAACAGAGTTATCTGCATAAATATTTCCACCAAATTAAGATTAGAGTTGATGATTAAAGTATATATTATATTTTCAACATGCAAATTTTAAATTAATTGATCAATCAACAATTAAAAATTAGATAATGAAAAAAGTAATACTACTATCAATTTATCATGTCTATGTATATTATATGAACACATTTTTTTCTTTCTTGGTTCATGTGAAAAAGGTTTTGGTACCCCCTATACGACGATTTCTTTAATTTAACAAGTTTATAGATTTAATTTTTTCACTAATCTCTTAAAAAACCATCTAACTATTCTACAGCAAGATTATAAAGCGTATGACAAGCATCTGCCATTGCACGTTTCTGCAACAATTTTTGGCTATCAACCTTTCTTTTGAAATGGACAAAATGTATTCAATCTTTGCTTACTTTCAATGTTATCCATGGCGGAAGGCCAAAATTCCGCCATATAGGCACACCATTCAGGCCTACGGTGCCGCTATAGCGGGCCTCCCTTCACAAATTGTCTATGATGGTTGGCAAAAAATCCACCACACCATGACCGCTATATGGCGGTCATGGCGCCACCATTTAACAACAGTGCTAACTTTGTCGACTATTTGCAATGTAAAGTACTTGGAATAATGTTCACATCTTAGTATTTCATCACATAAAAAAATATAACATGGAAAACTATAATTTTCAAACAATAGACATTCACGTGAAGGTTGAAGCAACTTCTACACCTATATACATTATCACAAAGAGGGCGTTTGTTTCAAGGTATAATATTGAATTCCCAGTAATCACATTTCCAATAATATTATAACCAGGAATTTTATTCCTGCATATATTTAAAAATATGTTTGGTTAAATTTTAATGTTTCTAGTAAAGTTTTTTAAGATTTAAAATTACTAGAATAAAATTAAAAGTAGGAATAAAAGTTATAATTGAATTACAAAATAACTTCCCCTATTCCTAGAGGAATATAACTTTCCCACCCCTCACCATGAAAATAAAAATGAAGCAAAATAAGTTGTCACTTTGCCTGGTGTAAATATTACCTGAGAATAAATTCTTAAAACTAAAAAACATGGAAATATCACATTATAGGAAATAAATTTTTAATCATTGAAATTCGAAACAAACACACTGAAAGAGTAAAGAAATTTATGTCAATCAATTGATCAAACAAAAGGGAGATGGATTGACGAGTCTCCAAAAAATGATTAAACATCTTCAAATAGAACATGTCAAAACATTAATTCAAGGCTTCTTCCTTATCTTTTTTTGCAAAGTCACATGAAAGAATTAAATGTCATGTTTACATACTTTGCAACAATGACAAAAAAATCAGAAAATAACAAGTACACTAAAATTCTGGTTACAAAAATAAAAATAAAAACTAGAATATACCTTGTTTCTGATGGTAAGGAGGACTGTTCCAAAAGGTTTTCGTCCTTGTCTTTGTCAACAAACCAAGCTTGATAGAAGGGACATCAAGGAGGATATCCAACAATAATGATAACTCCAGCATGCTACTAACCTTGTTGGCTTTCTCACATTAATCGTCCTTGTCAGCAAGGATGATAGTCAACGGCAAGGAATGTAACTGTTTCTACCAAATTGGGATTTGTGTTAATCCTAAATAGAAAATTTTACATTTATAACATCCAAATTTTAAATTAATGGATCAATCGATAATTAAAAACTAAATAGACCCTAAAATGAAAAGGGTAGTAATATTTCATGCATTTTGCCTCATAATATAAACACATTATTCTTTATTGGTCTAGGTGAGAAGTGTACAGAGTGCCCCTTCAAATTGTCAGGAACCACATTTTATTGCTAATTGTTTTGCCATGATTTTAATATTTCATTTTTTTTTGGTAAATTCATTTATATAAAGAAGAGATGTGATAAACACAAATCGCCTGAAGGTGTGATGAATCTCTTAATTGATTGGTTGTACTCTAAAGTTTGCAATTCCTAAATGAAGTGTGATGAATCTCTGGTAGGTCCATTAGTGAGGTTTATAGTATGAAAAAGAAAGAGGGTGTTAGGAATGCAAAACGGGCCAAAGGATATAGGCTCACGAGTATGAGAGGAGGAAACATATTGTACAAGAAGAATTAGTGGGAGTGAAGAGAAAAAGAAATAACATAATTGACATGTGGCAAAGAGGCAGTGGAGAAGGGGATATTGGAAATAGGAATCAGAAAGAGAGGGAGAAAAGGATTATATAAAGGGTGTGGTAACTGAATAGGAGGTAAATATTGTACACATGTTTCTATCCTATTAGTCAAGTTAAAAAAAGCACCAAAACCCTTTAAAATATGAAGGCAACCATGCAAAAAGGCACTTATTATGTTTTTATAGTCTGCCCCCACACATCTCACATCATTTGGGTTAGTGTCTACACAAGTTTTACTTTACTCCAAAGAAGAAGCCTTTCCCTCAATTTTCTCCCTTCCAAGCATACAGTATGATATCTGATGGTGGATGTACCCACTGTGTGAGAAGGTGCACATGGTCGAAGTTTGTGATTGGATGCTATGAAAAAGGAAGAAAAAAAATAATGTTGCCTTCTATAATGCATTCATTACTTTTCTAACGACTATCTGCGTAATTTTTTGAGACTTATGGTTTTGATCTATGTTCCATTCAATTCCATTACAATATTACAGTTAACATGGACCCATATTAATGTCCAGTACATTTACAGGTACATCTTACAATTGCCTGACGGTGTAGTTGGCATATGCCAATGTGACTAAGAACTAACTGGAAATGTGAGGAAGATCACATTCACAGTTCACAGAGTTAAAATGAACATATGCACATGTTGTGGGTAAAAACAATGATCAATCACATACCTCATGTGCTGACACTAAACAGCATTTCCATGCTATCAACATCACTTCCTGTATTTTAAATTTTTAATGAATTACCAGAGGAGATGAAATATTCTTACCTGTAGCTAGATTCAGCCGTAAGGGCCGGCCTTGAACCTACTGAAAACAGGATGTTACATATGCAAAGAAAGTGGTTACATTCTTACATAGTTAAATTAATAGATAACAAGAAGAACTAAATTCAAAGTAGCAAAACTAATCTACCAAAATTGTTCATACCACACCATTCATAGAATTCAAAGCAGCCTCTACATCCTCAGCAGTTTCAAAAGAGACAAACCCATATCCCCGAGACCTTCCACTGTTCCTTTCATAGATGACCTTGGCACTCAGGAAGCCAGGCTGCTCAGCAAAGGCATCCCTAAGATCTTGTGAAGTCAGACCCCAACCAAGGTTTCCAGCATAAATCTTGTGAGGGCTGTCTACAAAGCCTCTATAGTTTGAACCCATTACTAGCTGCTTGCCTCTTTTGGGTATCGCTGTGAAGTTTACCTTCATAATTCTACCTTCAATTTCCTGTTCATTATCACAGCTATTACCATCAAAATGAGTTCTGCTCACTCGTACAGAACAGTAAACAATTGAATTATGGCTATATGATATTTCCAGATCAAGACCCAAAATGACAAAAAAGAAGACATATTATCTCCTAGATAAATGGTAATAAGGCAAGGAAAACTGAATTTTGATATAACTATTTCATAACCAAGCCTTGATCATGCACCAATTTATAACTCTGGTCCTATTTCCACCTCCATCTTCACCATCTACCATAGATCAGTAAGTTACCATCCAACATGACAATGATGACATAGATGACAAAACAAATCCAAATTAGAACTCCAAATAACTTACAACAAACTTTTAATTTTAGGTTGTGTCCTGCTCCAAATACATGTGTAAGTATTTTACCACATTCTATTGATTTTCCAATCAAAGGTTACAATTCTGCATTTTACCTTCATTTCAAAGGAACCAATTTCAATCCCATAATAAATAGATGTAGAATAGTCTAGAATAGATAGTAGAAAAATGAAAGAGCTCGCGCCCTCCATCGCAATCTAGACTATTTCATTTTCAATGCACATTGAATCACTCATCTGAAAATCACTGATTATTAGTAAACAAGACTTACATAGCCATCAAACATTCGAATCGCTCGTTCAGCATCCTCCACGCTCCCCATTGTAACAAACGCAAACCCTCTACTTCTATCCACAATGTTATCATACACAATCTACACAATTCATCAACAAAAAAAAGAAAGAGAAAAAAAAGCCAAAAACACAATCCAAACTATTATTACCAATTTACCTTAACATCCCAAAAAAAAAAAAAAATCAAATTTATGAATCAAATCATAAAAGTTGAAAAGGGTATTAAAAAAAAAACTAACGAAATTCACAAACCTCCAAGGATATAACATTGCCAGCCTCTCCGAAACGCTGAGCCAACTGGGAAGAGAGCAATGAGTAAGGCAAGTTTCCCGCAAAGAGTCTGCAGGATTGGTTTGTGTGTGACGCATTTGGGTCTGGTTTTTGGAAGGTTTCGCGTTGAAGGGGTTTTTGAGTGTCTTGGAAGGAAAGTGAAGAGAGGGGGAAATGGTAAAGTGAGAGTGAGAGAGGAGAAGCAAAGAAAAGTTGGGGGTTGAGGTTGAGGGGTTTCGAGGTATGAGTGTGTGTGGGAAGTTAAAGGTGAGTGGAATGCTGCAGATAAGGGAGTAAGGGAGCAAGTAGCAGTTGACGTTGAAGCAGCCATGGAGAACCACATTGCAGCATAAACGTTTTTTCTTTTTCGGATTATAGCCTTATATTATTATATATGTTTGAAAATAAAAAAGAGTAAATGACAAAAAAAAATCGAGGGTTTCGATCTCCTTCTTCTGTGAAAAATTCACAGTTTTTTTAATATTAATTAAATAAAATATTAATATAAAATAAGAAAAAAATGTGTGGTGTGATATTATACTGTATATCTTGGACAATATTAACATACTTTGAAGACTAAATAATAACAAGTAATTAATTTAAGGAATTAAAGTAATAACATAAAAACTTTTTTGTCATTTTATTAGTTCTAGAGACAAAACCCATCATCCCCCCCAAAAAGGGATAATTTGAAACAGGCTAGATAATAGAGATGTCCATGGTTTGGTTATTTATATAATCATATAAGCAAAAAATTTACCCCAAAAAGACAAGAATAATCTGGTAATCTTGATAAAAAAATGTTGACATTTTAGTTTTTTATTTATAATACAGCTGGTTTAATGTAATTTGAATCATTTATGTCATTATTCTTAAATTTGACATTCACGGGCATTTATAAACCAAATGCTTGTTTCAATTTGATTAAGTGGAATAATTGAAGCCAAGAAGATTTTGTGAGCTTTTTTGCTGAATGATGATAATAATAATACGAACACAAATAAATTAAAGTAGGTATGGTAACTAAGTGTGTTGAGGGTGGGTATTGCATTTTTCATCTTTGTCCCGACTCTAAAATTGCTCATTGACCCGGCTCCCAATCTCCGCTGGGATTAAAAATATACACCTTATTCCTGTCTCCATTGGGGGTCTCTGCTGGGGGTCGGGTTTCCCCACCCCCGCCCCCCTCCCCCCTCCCCCCTAATTAATTAAAATTAAAAAAATAGAAAAATAATATAATTTTTGTTATTAAAAAATTGACCGAAAAGGTTAGTTACGTAACAAAAAATAATAAAAAATTCACATTCAAAATATAAGAATAAAATCATAATTTAAAAATTATAAAACCAAATCAATCAATTCAATCAATCATAAAATCTAGGTATTATATAAAATAAGGACATGCATATTTAATTTCTCCCAAAATACAATATCATTTAAATATATATTGTCTCAAAATTAAGTAGCACATCATGTGATTAAGTAACACAGTCTTCAAATTACATAATAAAAAAGAAACAACTTAAATATATATTTTTTTAATGTTATTTATTACGGGGCAGGTTCGAGGGCGGGTGCAGGGCGAATATCAGTAATCTCATACCCGTCCCCGTCCCCGTTTTTAATTAAAAGGGAAAACCCGACCTCGACCCTGAACACGATTAACGCGATTTTTTCCCGTCAAAGTCGGGGCGGGTTCGATTCGGTTCCCACATGGTCAGATTCTGCTGCCATTCCTATACTAAAGGATGTTTAATGTGTATTAGATGATAATTTTTTGGTTGAAATATATTTTCCATTTTATAATATTGAAATGTTCAAAATTTTATTTCAGAAAAAATTTGAGTAATTTTTTCTTTTTTTAAAACTGAAATTAGTTATTTTTTGGTACAGACGTAGGTTCAGTTGATTCTCATACCTATGTGTCACTTTTTTTCTTATGTGTCACTCGCTCATTGGCTCCATAGTCGGTACTCTTCTTATGATTTATGGGGGTTAAACACCCTACAAAAATGCAAAAAAAAAAAAATTGCCACATAAGTTTGATCCCCTCTTCCCAAATCTTTTTCATCATCTTCCAACCGCATTCAAGTACAACTCCATCTCCTCTGCGTCGTGCCGCCACCTACACTAGCTCCTACTCCGTGTCGCACTACCTCTTCCTGACCTTCTCACGCTTGCTCCCAAACGATGTCAACCAATTTTTAGAACCTCATGGTTCCAATTGTAATGACCTGAACGAGATAGAATAACCACATTGTTAACACGCAGAACACATCACACTTACACATGCATACTCACATAACAAAAACAATTATACTCTTGGAAATCCAAATTGGGTTCGACTTTTACATTCAAGTGGAATTCCATGAGTCGAAGAAGTGGATTTCCGGAGGAATGAAAGGAACGACGAAGGATTGAAGAGGAAAATTCTTGAGCTTGATTTTGCAGAAGCATGGAGAAGAAAAAGGATGAACAACGAAGTGCGTGGGTTTGGAAGCAATGAGAATTTTGAGGGTGTGGTTGGTCGATGGTGAGCCTAAAAAATGGCAAGGATCCATGGCAGGAAAGAGCGAAGGCACGAGCGGAGAAGGAGGAGGTGGTGCAGGTAGCGACGCGACGCAGAGGTGATGGGTACTACCATAGATCCAAAACACCTTGTTGTCTCGCGAAACTCCTCTGCAAATATGTATTCTCCTCTTCCCATATTTGAATGTGTGGTAGTTTGTTGCAGCGACGCGGTTGGGTGATGAATGGAGTCATGTCGAAGCAAGGTTAGGGATGGTGGTGGTTGGCGGATTTGGGCCAGAGGTTATTAGGTATGAAAGGTTAGAGAAAAGGGATTCACAAATTTGAGAGGGGGTGTTCTGTATTTTATGGCGATTTTTAACCCCAAAAATCACCTCTCGTTAGCAAATGATAAAACCAATGAAAGAGTGACACATATATTTGGATTTACCCGAACCTACATCTAGGTCAAAAAGTAATAGATTTTAATTCTGTGAGGACAAAAAAGAGACTCAAAATTTTGTAGGGACGAAAACATATTTTAGCCTAAATTCTCATATTCCCCTAGGACACTTTCCTATAGGGGTGTTCATCAACTGATCCAAACCGATGTAAACCGCGGTGACCGAATCGAAAAACCGATAACTGAAAACTGAAAACCGAAAAAAAAATCGAAAATTTTCACTGGATTGGATCGGTTTTCGATTTGGCTGGTGAAAATCGATCCAATCCAAACCGATCCAATTATAAACCTTACTTTACCCTTTACCTACTTGGGCTTATTCCCCATCATAGCCCAAAAACCAAAAACTCAATACATTGCTCCTTATTTTGTCCAATGAACATGTTTGTCCAATGAAAATTAGAAAATGATGTTTGTTCTTGTCCAATGAATGTGTTTGTTTCTGCTAGATACTCCTTATTTTGATAAAAATAAGTCTCATAAGTTTTATTTTTAGACTTTTTAGAAAACTGAAAACCGATCCAATCCAAATCGAAAAAAATTGGATTGGATTTGAAAAAAATTTCAAACCGAATGGATGATCAAATGATCAAACCAAAGGGATTGGATGAGATGGTTTTTTGCTTCAAAACCGATTCAATCCAGACCGCAAACACCCCTACTTTCCTAGCCCCTCCTCATAGGAATATAAATGTTGAAAATTATAACAGTATTAGGATTCAATAATACTCAAGAATGTTTTTTCAAAACTTGTAACAAACATGATAATATTATATTGTCATCTCCACATTCCCAGAAATCCAATAAAATTTTGTGAAACAAACAACCTCTTACAATTCTTGTTTTATAACAAATATAAGAAATTAAATGGAAATAATATATTTAGTATGATATTCCCCAAAGAAACAAATGTCCCCTTATAATTTCCAACATTTCTATTCCCACGAGGAGGGGGATGGAAAAGTGATATTTCCATGAGAATGTGAGAATTTATTATTTAATACACATGAAATTTCATTTATTTATTATTTAAGTTTTTTAAAATTTTAAAAAATATTTCCAAGAATATAAAAATGTAACCAAACATATTTTTTTAAAGAAAATAATCGAGAATGATATTTTCTTATTATATTCGTGGATATAGCATTCTTGAAAATGTTATATTTTCATGTTCCTAAGTGTCTCCTTGGTTCCCCTGATTTTTTATGCATGAACAAAATATCTTCAAATTGTTTGAATAATTTGTATAAAGTTGTTTGAATTTGATTAAAAGAAATTATAATTATAAGATAATAAATTAAAAATAATAAATATGTATTAACTTGATACTAAACAATTATTACTTTTATATTAAAACTTACAATATATTTTATTATGTGGGTTACGACAGAATCTGATTGACAAAATAAATAAAGTGTAAAAAAATTTAATATTTTATATTTCAAAAGTCGATTATGTATAAACTTTGATAAATATCTTAGATCACAAAAAAAACTTATAATTTACTATGAGTGAGTTTATATATATTTGTGGTTTGTATTTAATGAAAATAAATAAGTGTTTATAATTATTATTAGAATAAGATTAGGTTGTTATTTTGACATTAGGATAAGATCAATTTGTTATTTTGATATTAGGAAGATTAGTTTGTTATTTTGATATTAGGATAAGATTAGTTTCTAATTCAAAACACTTTTCGTTAATTATTTTCAAGAATATTAAAATGTAATCAAACATTTTTTTAAATACCCAGTAATGATATTTTCATGTTATATTTTTGGGAATAACATCGAAATGTATGAAGATTATGTGAAACAAACTTGATGTTTGTAATGGTAAGGGAGAGATAGAAAGAATTAAAAGAAATCATGATATCAAAAGAATGTATGAGGTGGAAGAATTAAAGGAGGAAGATTCACTTCAATTGCTCACTTGGAAAACTTTTAAACTAGAAAAAAATCATCTATGTAATGAGGGTTTTTTGAATCACTAACTTATGTTTCAGGCCTCCCATGTTGTCCCTATGGTGTAGGCTTAGGATCGACCCTGCCATTGCTTACCATTTTGAAGGTATATGTTTTCTTAAAAATGTGAGAGAAACTTCAAACAAACATGAGTTAGAATATCTTTAAGACAAACTTTTTTTAAAATAGTTGGAGAGAAGGACATCAACTTAACAAGTGCCAAAGAAAGAATTCACATAATGCAACATAAGTTATTACAAAAGAAGGTTCTTTTGAATCTCGATGATGTTGATAAATTAGAACAATTGGAGGCGTTTGTTGGAAAACTTGATTAGTTGGGGTTGTTTCATTTTATAGCAATTAGTAAGTACAATGCCACTTTTTTTATATATCATTTTTTGTTTGTTTGAATGATACAAGGCCCCTTAGAGGCTTAGATAGCCCAATCATACATTTTGCTCCCCCTGAGGCCCAAATGATTTAAACACAAATGCTGAAATGCTAATTGCTGCTCTAACTTATAACAGAATAAGAAAATGTTTATAAAAAAGTATTTTTTATTTATAATATTAAAAACGTATAAATTATTCAATATTTATTTTTTAAATAATAAAAATAATAACATGTATCAAATGCTCCTTAATTTAATTACCATTCAGCAGAAATAAAAATAAAAATTGCTCCTTAATTACTACCGTTATAAGGCATTGTTAGCATGACACTAATTTAAAACATCTCATGTATGCAGTGTGCACTAGTATCTTTGCCATGAATCGACCCTCCATTGCTTAAGAGACTGCTCCGTAGCTTCTCAAGTTTGGTATGCCTTAAGCAATAATAGGCTGGATGTAAAGCACTTTCGGGCAAAAGGAGTAGATGAAAAACAATATTGGTAATACTATTGTCTATAATAATGTTAACTGGTTTTTGATTTTTGGTGTTGCAGTGTCTACTCTTTGGAGAAATCAAAACAAATTTACTTTTTCCAACAAGAAAAACCATGTCAGCATGATTATCCATAGAATTGAAAAAGAAGTGGTGGATATTAGACAAGCAAATTCTCTTGTGAGTTGTGCTTCCCCGAATATTTGGACATTAGTTCTTAGAATGACCAATGTTTTTGCACAATGAACAATACTTTGGTTGTCCTCTTTCCCTTTGGTCCATTTCAGTGTGTACACGGGTTGATCTTGGGCGATCCTTTTTTTTTCTTTGCATTTCTGAATCATGACGCATAGTTGGCCCTTCATATTTTGGCCAATATGATGTGTATTTCATCCACTATAAATGTTTGACACATAATTGAGCTTGCAAACATTATTGATTAATTGTTTGCAATCAACATGAACATACTTACATGCTGCAATTGCTTGTGAATATGATATGTGTAGTTTTTGTAATTTACCACAATCACACCATCGTTCAAAAATGTTTACAACAAATTTTTCAGGGTCGTTGTCTTGGATTTAGCGATTCTTTCACTGAGAAAAGAGTACTTTGTCTAGCAAACTCAATTACACACATGGAGTTAGCCTTTTTTTTCTTAGGGTCAATGATGTTGTCAACATTGTCTTCCAATTCTTTACCTGATGCCATCATTGCTATGGCTTCCTTGCCCTTTTTGACAAAGTATTTGTTGCATCTTTCGTATATACTATTGACAAATGCAAAGATGAGAGATTTCTTGTTTTTTAACACTGAATTCATGGCCTCAACAAGATTTGTTGTCATGTGACCCTATTGTCGCCTCAAGCAGTAGTCCATTTTTCTTTTAGAATCTTCTAGCCATTCAGCTACTAGCTTATTTTCTTTCATTACATTGTTGAAGTAATAAGCAAATTTGGGCTTAGTCATGGCGTACCTTAACATTTGATCAATAAAATGCATTAATAATTTTTGCCCATATAATTTAAAGTTTAGTGAAAAATAATAATTCTTTGGTTGTGAAACTTACCCATGCTAATGATTTCTTTCCTTAGACCTGACTTTTTGAAATGTCTCATGAAATTTTGTGCAATATATCTAATGAAATACACATGCACTAAGTTGTCTGGTGTCCACCCACTATCATGTTGCTTGTAAGCACTTGAAATGTGCCTACCTGACATTAGGCACAATCCGTGTTTCTTTGCCACATGCCTTTCAAGTTTTGGAGGAAAAAATACAAAGTTTCTGCAGTATCACACTCAACAGGGGCAAAGACAATAAAAAAGATGTGGTTGGCCCCATCTTGTGCAACTGCCACTAACAATGTCCCTTGGCATTTCCCGTAAAGAAAAGTACCATCAACATGAACTATTGATTTGAAGTATGCAAATCCATCAACAAGTGTCTTAAATGTCCAAAAAAATCAATGGTACGTTGCACAACCAGGAAGTAGCTCTCGTTGTTCGTTATAAGTTGGCTTCAACTGTTGCTCAACAATGGTTCTAGGCACAAATGTTTGAAGAGCTAAGATCAATTTGGGTAAATCCTCATAGGATTGCTCCCAGTTTCCATATGATTGTTTGATCGCCCATTTTTTTGCTAGCCAAGCCTTTCTGTAGGTAGTGGTGTAGTTGTACAATTGTTTGATGTGGGCTATGTAGGTTGTTACTGAATGATTTGCATCATTTTTTACCATTGCTATGATGCTTTTGTTGGACACTAGAAGAACTATCACTAGACGACCCAAACATCTCTTACGTTTTTTTATATGAAAACAAAGATATAAATTTATGTTAACCACTTCGTTGCATGTAATTCAACAGGTTTGATGATTGGAAACAACACCAAAAGAGACCCATCCATTACTGGATAACTCGTCTGTTGGAAGCATGAAACACCCATCTAATACACCCAAATAGCAAGTGGAATAAGCATTTGATTGAATTATTTATTTATTCCAGTTTATATGATTATGTTTTAAAAGGAACATATCTGCAAAACTATCCTTTATTTCTTTTTATATGATTAATGGTCGTATTGTGTTATGAATGACAGAAATAGAAATTCTTGATCCTATCAGACAAAAATGCCCAGTATCCACTTAATTCAGCAAACAAAGATCAATCCGCATAACGGTCATAACATTCATTTCCCAAGATACTCTCCAGAATTACAAGCGTATCTCTACCTATAAATATGACATCAAAGATTGAAGAACATTAATGAACATACATAGAAAGAAAAAGAGTTATGAATCAAGAAACGAGAGAAAAAGAACAACTGTTGAGAAACACACTGAGCTTAAGAAAGTTCGTCCTTTGTGTATACAAAATATTAGTAAGAGATAAGAATCTTATTGTAAATCTACTCTTTAAGTATTGTAAAGAATCTATGATTCTATATCAAACTTTTGTTTGTGAAAGCCAGGAGTGGTTTAATGACAACATAATACTTTGGTGTTCTTAGATTTAGGGGGAGTCTAAGGGTTGTTCCAAGAGTGACCTTGAGAATACTAGTAAGCCAGAAGTGGCATCAAAGAATACTTGTTGCAATCAAGGTTGATCAGTGGAACCCTTTATTGGTTGATAAAGGAGAACTGGACGTAGCTCAGGTTGAGTGAATTAGTGTAAAACTAAGTATTTTTACTGTTTTTCATTAACTTATAAAGTATTTCATTGTCCATTACTGTCACACCTTGCACACAAGGTTTTTTACTGAAACACAAAGCTTTACATCTCACTGGATGATAGTCCACCTTTTATCACTAGACGAGGGTTCTGTAAACTTATTTATTGTAACATCCTTCATTTCAAAAAGGTTTTATATTTTGTCTAACACTCTATTTAATCCCCTTTCTAGTGTGATTGTTGTATTTCAACTTGTATCGATCACATGGTACCTAAGCTTTATGTGATCTTGTGATATCATTGTTGATACACAAGTGTGGGGTTCTTTTAGTATTTTTATCTACCACTGATATTGAGTATATACCACTCACTGATGCTCTTAATGTAACACGCCGTAGGCCTCCGGTGCATTTTCATTAACAATATCAGATTAGCGTCTCATTAACATTACATTAATACTCAGCGGAAGCATAGAATCGTTTTTCTTGATTCATTATGTATGGAATCAAATATATCCAGCAAACATTTAGATAAGGCACATAACATACACCTCTGCTGATCCAGTTTCTCATAAATAAACATAGACAGATAAGTATACATTTACAATATACTCAGGAGGAAATTTATCTCATTTCATATCATTAATAGTTCTGTACATCCATATACATCAGAGTTCTCACAACACCGTGGCGATACAAAAGAATAACTGCCCTCACCGAGGGTTTACAGAACTATACAACCCTTATCCAGGGTACAAAACATAAACAAAACACAACTGAGCCTTCAAGCTCCTTCTGCTGCTCTCAGTCAAGCAGATATGTCTCTACTTGGGCCTCCTGCCCTGAGACTGATCTCTTCTGCCTGAAATCACAAATCCCCACACGGGGTGAGATACATATCTCAGTAAGCTCAGGGTCCTTGGGAAATCATCCCCACCCTGGCCCACAATTCACAATACAAACATCAGACAAGCATACACATCAAGTCTATTTCACATCCATGGCAGAGAACCCTCAATGCCGTTCCACATGGTACAGAATTCCTCAATGCCCTCAATACATGGCAGAGAATCCCTTAATGCCCTCAGTACATGGCAGAGAATCCCTCAATGCCCTGGGCAGAGAACCCTCAATGCCCTCAATACATGGCAGAGAATCCCTCAATGCCTTTCACAGTTCATAACACAACCAGGCACAAATGCACACAGAGTGATATAAGTATGCGGCAACCAATGCATGCATTATGAATATGACCACCACTCCCCCGGAGTGTGGTGTGCAACCAAGTGGGAATCATTTCCCAGAAACTCAGAACTTACCTGGCAAAGTGTCACTCTGCCGTTCCTTCCCTGGTCTGTGGCTCCCGCCACCAACAGTTTCAATCTCACACCCTAATCAAGGCATATACTAATATCAAAACCAATCCACAGGTATTCAAACATAGAACATATCATATACAGAATTCCCCTATCCTAGGGTTCACAATTTCAGCCCAGCGCACACTAGGCCATCATAATCCTTTACCAAGGCTCTCAAGGCTGCATACCAAGCATCTGAGTCATCCTAGACTCAATGCACAGCCTATACATATAAGCTCTGACCAGTATTAGCCCATCCTTCAAATATCACTGGAACGGTCTGAGTCTCACTCAAAGCACCGTTCAATTACTTCTCAAGCTCAATACAAATATAATCAAGGCTCTAGCATGTTAGATAACCATCAACAAGTGACCCTACAACAGTCACACATGCCTCCACAGAGCCAATATTCAAAGTTCACCAATTCAAAAACTGAAAGCTAATCATTCATCACTAGACAGTTCTAAACAAGTTTCTCTACAAAACCCTGGGCTACTTCTAGCCCCAGATCAATATAGATCACTAAATCCAGAAAACCCCAACTCTCAAAATCAACCGAAGAAACTCGAGTTTCTTACCTCAGTGGCGACCAAAAAAGTTGCAGGACTGCTTCCTCAAGCTCTGTTGTCCTTTCTGAGCTCTGATTTCTCGCCAAACTCAAGTTTCCAAGGGTTTTCTGAGGGAATGGATTTTGCTCATAAAAAGGAATTTCTAAGGAAAGGATGAAGGATTATAGTTTTCTAATCGGTTTTCTCAAGTTTCTAGGTCTTAGGGAGGTGTTTAGGCCAGCAAATAAGGTCCTAGGAAGCTTGGAACAGACATTAATGGAGGCTAGGCGTGGAGAAGAAGAAGAGGCTGCTTTTTTTCTTCAAAAATCGCGTTTTGCCCTTTATATTGGGCCTGCCCGAGGTCTGGCGCGATCCGCGCCAGATCCGGCGCTACCCGCGCCAACATGGCGGTGGCCCTGGCGCCAACAGCGCCACATCCACGCCTTCAGCGTCAGCTTCCAGAACCTGTGGCGCTACCCGCGCCCCACTGGCGCTATCAGCGCCAACCTCCCCCTGGCCTATGGCGCCGTCCACGCCACACCTGGCGCTGACCGCGTGGAATTCCAGTGAAACTTGGTTTTCCAGACCACTTACCGCGCCATCAGCGCCACCCATGGCGCTATCCGCGCGGGCTGGGAAACCTCTGACGCTCCTCGCGTGGCTCTGACGCTCTGGGCGTCAAGTTCCAGTGGGTTTGGCGCCATCAGTGCCAGCCCTAGCGCCATTCGCGCCACACCCTTAACAGGGTTTTCTTCTAAATGATCCCTGGCGCTACCAGCGCGGGATCTGGCGCCAACCGCGCCATGATGAGGGTCCTTACACTTAACTTGTTGGAATAAACATATTAGTGTTTTAAAATATTAAAATTATGCATTAGTCAATCACTACATTTACTGAATGTAGTTTAAAATAATTTACCTCTATTCTCATGTTTTTCCGATACATTTCAAAATCCATAAGTAAGTCCCTAACTTTGTGACCATGTAAGATATGTTATTCTTTATACAGTAAATATTTACTGCATATTTGATATCAGCTTTGCTAGGAAATCACATTCTTTGAAAGAGCATTCCCGATTTATAGACGGGTTCTTCTGGGTGGTACATTAAGTGATGAAACTCTTGATATTCCCAAGGTCTGTTGTTGCTCATGCCACGCATGTGTGATGGTGTACTGCAGGCAAGCTTGATAGCTGATGGTGACTCAATATTTAGGTTTTGGTTGTCATTCTCGTCTGCGTCGTTCTTGTTCAAATTTATTTGTTCGTCATCTTCACTAAAAGGACCAACTTCTTCAACAGGTGCACTATCCTCTGCGTACTGAGGTTGAGATTGTTGCGGCATGGACAGAGGATCTACAATTGGGGCACTCCATGGCGCATGTTGCATACTCCCTGAAGCATAAGGAATAGGTTGTTCATACCCATAAAATGTCGATGATTAAGTTAGCTAAGAATATGTTGGGTCATTTGACAATCGTGTGTATGACACAAGGTTAGTGTCCCATTCATACTCCTAACTTTGGGTGTGGTTGAGATCAAATGTTGGTTGGTACTATTCGTAAATTGGTTGTTGGGATATTTAAGAATATGTTGGCTGGTGTGGTTGGTAATTTGGTTGAGGAATTGAGATGGGTGTATCAACATCAACGTATGTGATAAACAACTCAAACCCAAAAAGACATGGTGTTGGTTGAAGACCTTGAACATACTATCTATGTCCAAGTCATCCTCAAGATTTATGGGCGTTTACCTTAGTAACACTTGACTTGCTGTCAAAGGGTATCACATCCTTAATCTGTTGGGTTTGTTTGAGTTTTATTCCTCGGTTTATGTCTCTACATAATGATTCTAATGTGATGCCTCTTATGACTTGTAATATTACACATTTTCTGGAATTGAACTCCACTCCTTCAGCGGAATCACCCATTCCCCCATCGTAATGGACAATAGCATGAACGATTTGCTTTCGAGTAGACATTATTTTGGGGATGGGCTAATGACTCTGTGTTTGTGTTTTGGTGATATATGTGAATACATCAGTAGACATTATGAATTATGAAACAACTTTGGACGGTGTGAAAAAGACATAACACTGCTTGAAGCTTTACATCAGCTTGTCATCGATCAATGCAATGACTCGTGGTCATTAGATTCCTACCATTATTTTCAACTTCTAGACAACAACTTTAATAGATATAGTTGAACAACAGTAGTATAGACCAGGGAATTAATCCATTATGAACATGAAATTAAATACAAACATAGTCTTAAATTCAAAATAAAAAACCACTTCATCCATTACAAATTAAACATAGTCTTAAACTTAAAAAAATACTTCATACATTAAAAATTAAAAATAGCTTAAGCATGCTAAAAGTAAAGAAAGACATAAACACACTAATGGTAATATTTGTTTTCGTGCTCGTCGATGTTTTTAACATTTTCAACTTCCCCCAGGTTTAGACTTCGATCAAGCTGTTGTGACAAATCATCCCACAACAGCCATGACTATGTTTTGAGATCCTCCACAGTACATATTACTCAACTATGATAAGGTCTGGATACTGGTAGAGTGTATGGAATGTTGTTATGACATCATTGTCATCTTGAAGTTTACAAGTTGTATAATGAAATATTCCACCAACTTATTATATCGACCAACAAAAAAGATCTCACTTACTATTTTCCCATCACCTTGATTGAGCTTATGTTGTATGTCTTGCTTCAAATCATGTAGTGTTGTATATTGAGTAATTTCAATTAGCTTTGAATAAAATGGATAACAGAATAAAAACCACAAACCTAGCTCAGTTTCTCCGACCTCCCCATTGTAGTAGACAACAACGAATATATGTGACGAATTCATGATTTACTTTTCGCTTACCGATTTAACTCTCTCACCAGTAATCTTCTGATGGGAATTAAGATAGACGACCTATATCTAGGGAGACATGAATGAACAAATCAAGACATAAGATTTTGTGTAAAAACAAAGGGTTGAGATTGCATTGGCACTATGAAGGGCATATATTACACCGTCATTTTTGCAACCAATGTTCACGATGAGGGAATCTGGCGAAGAGTTGTGACTGGTCATTATGCACAAAAGGATAAACAACTTAATGCTTCCTGAAGCGTTAATAGTAACTACATTATCACACATGGGATGTGGACCATATGTCAGTGTGTAGTCATTCTTGTTAAAAATAATCAATAGCTCGGATTGCACTGACAAATTGAAAGGGTTGGATCGCATTGATCTGCATGTGTACAACTATTAACATGTGATTAAGATCACATTCAAATATAGTTTTTCATGCAATAGTTAAAGGATGATGAACATTGCACTTTTCATTTTTTAATGGTCAACATTACCATAACGTCGGTTGGAACACAAGTATAAATATGCATAGTAAGAGGTAACAACATACACATACAATTTCTTCACCAAGTAAAACAATTATCCTTTTCAATCGATTTGTGTTTGTTGTGTTACAAAAACAAATGGAGTCTTCAATGTTGCTATAGGAACAACACAAACATAAATATACGCATATACATAATATGGTATGTTAAAAAATGTTTGTTTTCATTATGTTTATTTATATAATTTTAAAACATAATATTGTTGCTAACATTATGGTTTAATGCTTTCATCAATTGGATAATGCACAAAATGTCATTGTTTTGTATTGTTATTCAATGATTGCGCTGAATCCTCTAATAAAACAACCGTTAGAGGAAGTTGACTTTGCTCAAGTAGCAAAGTCGATACCTAAAAACTTACGTGTGGATGGAAAATCAGTGACTTGACCAACTTACGTGTCGATATCACAATATAACCCAACGTATCGATACCACAATATAACCCAACGTATCGACTAGTACTTAGGTAGAGTGAGGTGAGTTACATTTTGCTGGAACTCCTCATGCTGGTTTTATTGGTTTGAGAGCAAGAATTGATAACATGAGGCATGATAATGTATAATTTATGACAATTAGGTATAAATTAATATTACAGAACTTAATGAAGTTTCATACATTGTAATAATATTATTAAATATTACAGGGTTGTCATATCTTCCTTATGTCCAAACAATGCCACCAGAAGCATTTTAACAATTCACACATATTGACTGCATGCACTGCATTGGTTCATTATGTAGTGGTTATCTAGCAACAGACATACCAGCAAAAGCTCCAATTCGGTTTACTCAAGGATGTACCAAAACCACCGAAAAACTTAAGTTACACAAGGTAGACATGTGGGGACACACTGACGAGAACAAAGAAGACAAACATGCTAAGTGGATAAGGTTTTGGAATGAAAGAATAGAAAGAGTCTTGGTAGGGCAACCTATGTAGGGACTTCTACATCAGACCCTTGAATACCTTCAATGGTACCATATTAATTTGGTACAACCAAGGAACATAATTGCACAACCCAACAAACAATGCAGGGACATGATGAATGAAGATCTCAAAGTACATCATCATTAACAACATTGTGCATGAATGTGCAATGCACCTCCACAATGGAGTACATCTGTTACAGACACCATGCCCAATTATGACATGGAGCCACCTCGTCAATCTTTTGCATTGTTTCCGTGTGAACAACAACCATATGCAACATTTAAAAATGATCCATAATCGTTTGCATCCACAATTATAGAATTCTATAATAATTTGTTTGGTGCAAATCTAGGAACCCTAGAGTTAGATGTTGCATATATGCAAACATTGTATCCCCATAACGAGGATGGTAGTTTGTCATTGAATGAGGAACATGTGAATTTTACTTTGCCATCATTTAGTTTAAATATCACTCAGGATTTTGATCAACCACATGATGAACTTACTGACAATGGACAACAACCAGAACAACAACAACAACAACAACCCCACCAAAATTCGCGTCGTATGAGGAAGCCTAGAAGTTGTGGCACTGGATCCCACTTTGGTGATTAATTGTGTATTTTGCTTTTGTTTTTAGCAACTAGTGTATTAACAAATTATTATCAGTATTTTGTGTTTTTGTAATTTACTTATGTTAATATTTTAATTTTTCGTTATTCAAAATTTATTGGCAAAGTTTCACAATACTTATTTGAACCATTTTCAGGAGAAAAAATCACATTTGCTTCAAAATTTTGTTTCACGAGGGAAATTTTTTGCACTTGTATGGTTATGTGTGTTAGACCCTAATTTTGTTCGGGACACCCAAAAAAAAAGAAAAAAATAGTAATTTTTTTTTAAAAAAGAAAACAAATGAAAATAATAATAATTAAAACAAAAAATAACAAAAGTAAAGGAAAAACAATAATAAAATGACAAAAAGGGAAAGGAAGAACAATGATAAAACAAAAAAAAGAGGAAAAAGATAAATAATAATAAAACCAATAAAAAGGAAAGGAAGAATAATAATAAAATGGAAAATAATAAAAATAAAAAGGAAAAGAATCTAGAGGGACCTAATGGGCTCTCAAAGTCCATTTGGTCAAAGAGAACAGAAGGAGAATGATCATAAAAGGAGGAGGTATGAACATCAATGACAGGGAGATAGAGAATTGAAGAGGCATAGATCCAAAGGAGGCAAAATGAGCCAACAACGTCGTGTCATTTGACACTACAGCCAAAGAAAGATGAGGGATCTCCAGGTATCCCCTCATTTCTTCCTTCCCCTATATTCCTTTCTCACTTCTTCTCTCCTTAGCTCCTTCTTTTCTCTCTTCTCTTTCTTTTTCTCATCTTTCGTTGTTGTTTTGTCTAAAACAAAATAAAAACTATTTACACCCCTACTTTTAGATATACAACCGCTTACCTTTTGGGTCTGACTCATTTCCTTGTTAAGTTTGAAATAAGTCACACCCTTTCCGTTACACGTACACCCCTTTAACTTTGGACTTAGCCCATTTTTGAGAGGTCCCAAATAAAATAAGTAGTGCTAGATTTGTTCCCTTTCTTCATGTATGCACCCTGCCACCTAGGCTGATGACCAGGCCCACCATGTCAGCACTTCATCCCCTTTTTTATTTAGTTTTTCTGTTTGTCTCTATTATTTATTTTATTCTTCAATTTGATTGTCTTTTATCATTGCCTAATTAGTATTAGTTTAATTAATAATGTGTTGTAAATATTTCACTATTTATTCATTTTATTTCCCCCACGTTTCAACCCCTCATCCTTAATTACTAGTGTACTCCCCACTTCTATTCTATCCTTTTCTGTTCCCATTAGATTTATTTGATCACATAATGCTATGTCAATTATTCATTTATTTTTTTCAATTCTGCATTAGTAATCTTTAGTACACGCTTACGTTCTGTACACTCCATGCTGGGTCTCCGACTCGCTTGGTGGTGTTTCAATAACGTGTGGATAAATTTTGTGAATGTCATGTTGGGTCTCCGACTTGCTTGACTTCACAGAGTTTACCAAAAACTCAAAATATTTTCTAAAAAAGCTAAAAATACTCAAATAAATGATCACTCAATTCTCCTTTTTCTCCACAAAAATTACACATTACTCGAAATCGCTTGAAGGTCCAATGCCTTAAGCGATTCTCTTCACTTTTTATTAAAATTCAAAGTCGTTTCAAGGTCCAACACCTTAACGATTCTTGTTCACGCAATTGAAACAAATTTTTCAAAAAAATAAAATCAACCCAACACACAAGCTATTTTTTACCCAAAGAACTACGTAGACCATTCCTTATCTTTTTTGTTTTTTTGACGTTTTTCTTAAATAAATGTTGGTGATGACTCCCATAGTTTAGTTTTCCTTTCGAAAAACAGTCTCTATCTCTTTTTTTATCGCCGTCCCGTTGTGATCGACACGTTGCGACAATGTGTACTAGTTATTTTGGTTCAAATAATGATTCATTCTCATAGTTTTCATGTCAATGAAGCCGATAATAGAACTCTCAAAACTCCAATTGGCCTAAAAAAGCATAAAAAAGTACCCAAAACTAGAAAAAATCACCTTTGCTTCAAAATTTCATTCCATGAGGTCAACTTTTGACACTTGTATGGTTATGTGTATTAGTTATTTTGGTTCAAATAATGATTCATTATCTTAGTTTTCATGTTGATGAAGACGATAATAGAACTCTCAAGACTCCAATCGACCTAAAAATGCATCAAAAAAGTGTCCAAAACAAGAAAAAATCACCTTTGCTTTGTCTTTTGTGGTAGAAAAAGAGCGACTGAGATAGCACTGATGGCAATCAATGACCAATAATGCATTGATATGAATAAGGTTACTGTTCACATGACAGGAATCATGCAGAGCTTTGTCTTTTGTGGCAGAAAATGAGCGATCGAGATAACACTGATGACAATTAACAACCCATAATGCATTGATGTGAACGAGGTTATTGCTCACCTATCAGGAATCCTACAAAGCTTCGTCTTTTGTGGCAGGAAAGGAGCAATTGAGATATCATCGACAACAATCAATAACTGATAATGCATTGATGTGATCAAGATTACTATTCATCTGTCAGGAATCATACAAAGTTTCATCTTTTGTGGAAGTAAACGAGGTTAATGTTCACTCGTCAAGAATCCTACAGAGCTTCGACTTTTGTGTCACAATAGACGAGCAACTGAGATAACAATGGAAGAAAATGCTTAACAACATATTTCATTTAATCTATGTATCTCTTCCATTCAAAGCTTGACTCATTTATTTGTATAAATATGAGTGATGTATGTATGTAAACTTCAATATCTCATCATCTTCAACCATTTATTTTTCTCACAAAGTCTCATTCATCATGGAATCCATGGGAATTTCTCAACATTGACGACTCAGACCTCCTATCCTTTGTTCGCTCTTCTAACCCAAATTTGTCATCCTCTAGTTCAAGAGCACTTATTCGTGGTCTCACAATGGTCGTACATGTTATCATGGCGAATCAACAATCTAAGGAGTCACTCCCATTTCAAGAATTCATAAGGTGTGCCCACCAAGAAACCCAACATGAATTTAACAGGAATAAATGATTATGTGCTTTAGATTTCATTCGACCACAAGGTCAGCTACCGCAAAACATTTATTATATTTGATACACCTAAATCTTCAATTGATTGTTGAATTCATATAATTGTAGGATTGGTAAATGCTGATGACAAACCTCATGGGACACCATTAGGGTTCATTGATTATACTTTTGATTGTGTACCTTTAAGAGTCGCCATTGTCAAAACTTGTAACCCAACAATTTGGGCGACATGAGAGTTACGCTCAAGGTAATCAAGTTTAATTTGAACTCTAACGGTTACATTGCTATTTTTGGGATATTCATTCATGAGAGTTTTAATTTCAGGATCCTACCGGGACTATTGATGTCACTTTGTGGCGGACAACCATACAGGATAAAGATTTTGGCCAATATATGGTTATTGATTTTGTCTTAGCAATGTATGCTCATATGTTGTTAATATATGACACAAATGTTTTTGAAGGAGAATTGACCTCATGTTAAGAAGTATGCATTTTGTGTGTGCAAGATGTCATGAAGTATGATGGATAGTGCTTCAATAATATGTTCGAGCAATAACTTTCTCGTTTGTTTGTTTTGTATGGTCCAAACTATGTTTGTTTTAGGAATTTCATGTGTAATCTTCTTTTTATTGTAGAAAAAATAAAATTGGTACTGTTGAATTCATCAACATGTAAATAGTGGGAGTGAACAATTTTTTTTATCCAATAGCCTCATTTTCATAAGCAAAGCAATGCACATGATGCATTATTCGTACGAAATAACCTTATATTCATATTAAAATTTTTCAAAAAAAAGACCATTAGGAAACTATTCAAGTGTAAAAAATGATTTTTTACGTTTTCAGACACCTTATTAAGCCTTTTTAAACTGAGTCGGGATGTGAAATTTATACCGTTAAATTTATTTACATGAAAACTATCAAACTTAACTATTTTTTGAATCATAAAATATCATAAATATTTAAAAAAATGCAAAAGTCACCCCACGAATAATTGTTCTTACAATTAGTTATATTATATATTAAAAATTATATTAATTATTTATATTATTGAAATACAATAATTAAATATATTAATAATTACTTGAGAATTTACAAAATAAAAATAATCAAAACAAAAAAATGATGACAAAAAACCATTTAGAATTCGGGTTTGAGATCTCATATTTTAAATAGAGGTTTGCAAAAGGTAAAAAAAAAAAGAAGGTGTTAATTCGGTGAGAGATTTGAGTTCACATTCTGAATAGTAATGGAGATAATTATATTAATAATCTGGAGAGAGGGATAATTGAGTATATAAAAAAAATCAAAAGGTATAATTGGATAAGAAGGTCACAAGATTCGGGTCCAAAATTCAACAGATGGTTCCAAGGCTCTACAAAATAACTTTTTCTTCCATTTTTTATCCAAACAAATAGAAAAAAATATTTTGTTAGTCATGTTTTCTTTTTTTTTCTATTTTCTTTTTTTCTTATTTTCTCTCCTATCAAATAAATCCTTAAAATTCATGATTGTCACTAACATGAATGTAACTTATATGGGCAGCTTGGCCTTATTTCTTTAGTCCCTCTACAATACATTGGCAATACATTTCGGTTGATGGTTTTAAGTATGAAGTGTAAGATGTTTAATGTATTCAATTTATTTCTTCCTTTTTATAAAACCGTCTAAGTTGGAAATAAGCCAAGAAAATCTGTAATAAAACACAATAGGCTATAATTTGGAACAACAACAAAAAAGGCATGAAATAGGAAACTGGAAAGCTTTATGATCTACACCTTCCTAGACTTTGTGTTTTGACTGACAATAATTAATGCCTTGTGATTAGCTCTCTACCCTAACTGACATTGCTTTTTTAACAACAGTCAATAGGATTAACTATCTTGACTCCCCTTCACTCTTCTAATATAAATATCTTAATTTGAGGGAGGACGTTTTGCTATCACTTACATATTGTATACTATTTTATAGAGTGACAAAGGGACAAGCTGCCTGAGAAATTTGGAGTCTTGAAATTCAGGTCTAGCAAGTAGCAATTTTGATTTATGCAGTGTTTGGTTCTTTGAATTTGAAATAGCAGTTACGTTTTGAAGGGAGAGTAAATTAGGATGGATACAAACAGTGTATTATAAATCAACACAAACTGCATCTTAAAATTCATATTACTCTATATTTTTTTTATAGTGGTTAATTCATTCCCTCTGCAATAACTTAGTAAAAAAAAATAGACTAAAATATATTTTTATCTTTGATAAATATTTAAGTTTTGTGTGTTTGTTCCTTAATATTTTTTTTTATCATAAGTCTTTAATAAAATAATAATTTTTTATCCTTAATATTTTGTTTTAATCCCTTATAAATTAGTGAAATTTTCATTTATTCCCTAATAAATTTAATTCATTTGTTATAAGTTCTTTTAAGTAAAAGCGACATTTTATTTAGTTGTACCTTGAATAATTATTTAGGGATGAACAATCTGTGTTCATTTCTATACCTCACTCGAGCAAAATGTTTTCAAATGAATTTTCATTTGGTAGCATGGTTAGTGTATTGATATGTGCCTAGCATAAGCTATTTTTCCAAGCTTAATGGAGCCATAATATACCTTAGAGGGAATAATAATTGCTCATTTTTGTTAAAATTGATGCTAAATGTTCAAAGTGATGCTTTCCAACAAATTATGCTTATGACAGGAAAAAGCAGCTAAGAAGAAGGTTTCAGCGTGAACCGCGCTAGGTCCCCCGCCATCCGCGTCACTTGTCACGAGCCACGCGAGTCGTGCCAGATGCAGCGCGAGTAGCGCGAATAGGGCTTTGCAATTAAAGATCTCTCTGGATCTTGGCGCAACCAGCGCCACATGCCGCGCGAACCATGTCAGAACCTTTCTGCAATTAAAGATCTCTCTGGATTTTGACGCCATTCGCGTGGAGTGCAGCGCCATCCACGCCAAATGTGATTTGTAAAGTCCACTTCCAACCCGCGCCATCTGCGCCAGTGCAGCGCCATTCGCGCCAGGTTCAGTGCGAGCAGCGCCATGAACCACGCGATCCACGCGAGACTCAAATTCTGCAGATCATTAAAGTTGTCAGGGGCAAATTTGGGGTTTCACTTCCCCAGATATAAATACCCAATACCCACAGCTTGGAAGGGACTTGTTGGACGAAATTTCACTGAGAGAAGGTTAGAGAAAGCTTGGGAGCTTAGTTAGGGCTTGGAGTTGTGAGTGCAAGTGGGATTCTTCCCCTCTTCTCTACCTTCTCCTTGCTTGTGTATCAGCTGAACATGCTTCTTTTTGATGCACCAAGGCTAGCCATTATTAGGTTTGGCTAGTTTCATTTGTAGCTAGAGCCAAGCACTTGATGTAAACTTCCATTGGAATTTATTGAATGCTATTATTCATTTATCTAAAGTTATTTTACTGCACTTTGCTTGAATGTTTATATCTTTTTCTTAGACTTGATCAATCTATTTGAGAGTTAAGAGCTAGGATTCATAATAGGAATATTGGGGTTCTAGTCTTGGAACCAAGTGCAGTGACTTGCTTTACACTACCTAGGAATAGGAATGTATGCTTGTAGCTTATTCTAGTGTTTGCTTAATGCTTAACCCTAGGAAGGTGACTAAGGGATTAGAACTTTCCAGTGGGTTAACGAGTTATTTCATTGAGGAATCGGTGAGTAACTAATTTGTGATGAACACAACTGCTAAATAACTTGGATAATTGAATGTAGTAACCAATATGAAACCATTGGAAGGGATCATCGAGTGTGGGTGCTCTGGCTACGCTTTTCTTACATTGTCACAACTTAGCTTATTTGTTCATAGTCAATAGTTATGTTTTAATTCTTGTCTTACTTTTACTTTTCCAACAAACAAATCTTCTTTACCAAATTTTATTTATCCAACTTCTAGATACAAGTTATAATACAATCGACTCACTAATCCTCGTGGGAACGATAACTTTTCTTATCACTATTACTTGAACGAACGGTATAATTGCCAATTTCGCAACATGTATCTAAACAAAGCAACTTTAAAGTTTGAGCTTGTCTTGATTAAAAAAATATAAAAATTGAGCTTTAACTACTTTAAAACTTGCTACATAGTTTCGTAATATTAAGAATAAACATGGGTTTCCTTTGAAAATTTTAAACTATTTAAGTATGCAAGCCTTGCATTTGAAGGCAAAAAAGAGTTTGTTATACCATGTTGCATATTACTAAAATACCCATTTGATTTCCTAGGCTTAAACTAAGCCAGAACCCGTATGCAAACCTTTTGTAGTTGCTTTTTCACCTATTTTACCTTCTGGAAAGACTAATTCGAAATGTAAAAAATTACATTCCGAAATATAAAAGGTTACATTCGAGAAAGACTAATCCGAAATATAATTCTACATTCCGAATTGGTGCAGTGCAGGAAGCAATTCATGCGATTGAGGAAGCAACTGCCCAAATTCTTCCCATTACCATCGCTGAATAAGCTACTTCAAAATGCCATAAATCAAACCAATTTTTTGCTTTCCTTTCTTTTATACAATAGAAATGGTCATAAGGGTTTTTAACCAAACCTCCACTTTTCCAATCAATAAATGAAGTTCAACAGATCATATAATGAACTCTCCTTATGGAAACAGACCATATTTCATGATATCCCTTTCTGTGTTTAAAAAGTTGTGTACCTCATTATTCAGGTCAATTTCGTTATTCAGCTAATGGATTGATGATATGGTTATCAGTATCAACATGTCCACATAATCTGTGTTGAAAGTTGTGTACCTCATGTTCCCTGTACAAAACCATAACCAGCTTAGGGAAAGAGAAAATAGGGGGGGAAGGGTCTACACATCACACCTGCTTGTGACTTCTTGTATGGTGTCCATATTTTCCAAATGCAAAAGATAATAAAATTTTGACATTTCATAGGAGGGTAAGTCCAGATCAATGTTTTATTTTTCTAACAAAGATCACATCACAATACAGAGAGTTCTATGTTACATAGATCCACACAAAGTCAGAAATCCAGAAAAAAATACCACACCTAGACATAACTAAAAAACACACGAAACCAGAATTCTTGTTATTTTAACACAGACACATCACAGTCTACTGCATCAGGATATGAAGCCATTAGCATGTATGACCATGTCATGACAAGCCTGTGCAGAAAGAAAAAGACAGTACTACTAATATAATGAGCCAAGGATGAGTTGCCTAAGCAGTAGCCAAGAATGTTTTGCCTAAAACCAGATGAAGAATCACACCTCCAGAACGAAATTCGTCACAATGAACACAAGAAACTACAACAGAACATCTTCATCTGGTCCCTTGCAAGGATAGGGTGGTGGTGGTGCAACATCGCAGCACCAAGCCCACTACTCTCGTTGCAAATCAAACTTTAAGGTTGCAACAGTTACCTGCTACTGCTGCAACCCATTTAGTGGGCATGATGATACCATGCCCGCTACCTATCATGTCCACTAGAGAGTGGACAGAAGATCCAAGTCGATTGACAGAAAAACCATCAAAACCTTCCCTTGAATACATGCTAGTCACCTCTGAACCAGAGATGTTTGGACTACTTCGATTTGTCTCCTTTGAGGAATTTAAAGTTCCAACCTCAGAATGCAGGACTTCAGAACTCTGAGAGGCACTGGACTGCAATTGTCGGCCGCCAGTTTTATTCACTTTGCTTTCATTTCTACCATTTCCATTAGTAGAGCTTTTTGTGTTCAAGAAGCGACCACCACATCCTCTTGCTCGCCGCATTGCATGTAGATGGCGTGATTCATGCATATATGGCTGCAAGAAAAACACAACTCATATAGCTATGAATGAAAGGAGTAAAAGGAAAAGAAAATTGTTTCACAAGTAGTCAAACATTGTCATGAGGAAAGAATGTAAGTAATTTGTCTTTTGACTGAATGAAGGAAAAACATGCAGATGTTTGTTTATCCATCATCTTTGGTTATAATAATATAATACTTGAGCTAGGATACTTGAACATAAACTGCCTTCTTTATAAAATCATTGTTTAATAATTCCAACTTGTTGTAGTGATACTTTCCTTATAACTCATAGTCATATTATTTCTGCTTGACACAAAAAGAATAAAAGTGCATTGCTATGTCATACAGCTAACAAAGTGACCTTCCCCTGGTCTTTCTAGTCTTTTTTTACAAGTGCACAAGGCTTTGCATCCGGAAAATGAAAATGTATCACCTTCCATATAATTAAATTTGGTCAAAGCACCATATCACAACTACATTGTTGATTTTTTCAAAGTTACACCACATTAATTCAATAGTTTTAGCATGACAGAATGTTTGGGGGTACCCATACAAGGGATCATACCTTGCGACGTTTTATCATTTTGTTCTCAAGTACGGCTTTTGCACGTGATTGCCGACGTCTTATGATTCCATGGTACTGCTTCGCATTTACGTAAGTTGGTCCGTCATCGGATGTCAAGTTAATTGGAAGCATTATCCTTCCCTAATTTATTAAATATGGATACACATGAATTTATAAATAGTGAAAGATTCACAGTAGGTAAACAAATGATAAATTGAAGCAGAAGATTATTACATACATAAATTGCAACACAGAATGCAATGTATAATTTAATGTCAAGGCTATAAGTACGTTGCATTCAAATTTTTTTCTCATTTATGTCTTAATAATATTAACTTGCTATTATTACCTTTCTTATTTATGTCTTAATAATATTAACTTGCTATTATCATTGTATTATAAAACCGTCTCTTAACATGTGTACTAGTTACATAAAACCTATATTGCTCTTCTATTTTTTGTTATCAGAGAATAACATGTACTTACTTTTCCTTACTACAATACCTAACTTAGTATCAAGTGGCTGATTAGAATTATTACCTTTAATACAACAAAAATTCTCAGCTACAACTACATGGTGACAGTATATATGCAGGTGGTTTGTTAAGAAACTTACTCAAGGTTAAAAATTACTAGAACCATTTTTTACTTATTGAGTTCTCTCTTTCTTCTCTAAGATGCTTATTCACCTTGCAATTTGTTTCAAACCTAATTCCTAAAACTCAGTAACCTCTATGGACATGTCTAACTGCATATCGACACGATCACGTACATCTTGGGTACACAGACATATAAACACGGTAATAACATATTCCACAATCCACATGATTATATGTTAAAAGGCTATGTAAGATTCACAAATATTGATAGATAGTTGTATGTATCGATTTCTTGCTTTCTCATGTATGCGTACACTATACATAGATAAAACCAATTCCAATTTAAGCATGGTGAAACTGAAAGCATTGCATGATTTATATAGATTTTGAGGTAACGGCAAACCGAAATCTGAGGTCCATAAGCTGAGAAGAGTCCATAAAATTGATCCATGTAAGGATATTTTGCGCAGATCTATGAAGGAAAGCAGGGCAAACATTTTAAATTATGTCCAACAGAAATAAAATACTAAAACGACAAATTATAAGAAGTTTTACAATTGGCTGATTAAACCCTATCTCAAAACGATTGTGGGGCTCAGCAAGTGATGACTGCAGTGATAAGGTTGCCTGAGGATTTTCTGCATCACCTGACATTTTACAATCATCTGAAAAAGAAATGTCTGATTAACCATAGGAAAGTTCTATTGTTGAATGCAGCAAAATTTCTCAATTTTCAAAAAAATAAAAGAAAAAAAATGATAGTTACTGGAGGCTGGAGAAATTTTTTAGATTCAGTCCTTATTTAAAGAATCATTATGGAACATTAAATGCAAGTTTCTTTGAAGGTAGAAAGACCTTATATCTGTATAATCTCTCTGTTTTTTTGGGTAGAATGCATAATCCCATTTTAAGTAGTTGTGATATAACAACATTCTACAACAAATTATTTTCAACTAATGCTCAGCCAATCTGTTAAATAAACATCATTTGATTGGCCTTGAAAGACATTTCCTTGAGGAAAGAGGACATTTTTGACAAATTACCATTCCCACCTTGGATTGTTACTTCTAATTATGTTGACTTCCTCCCAAAGTATATTAATAAGCCAATGATGCTCATGATATGGAAGGAAAAGCAGAAGTACCATAAGACGTGACTGAGGAAAAAAGTTGCCACAATATTCAAGCCTATTTTAATAATGTAATGCTCTCTCCTTTGCAGTTTTGTTTTTTTTCAAAAAAATTATCTATTTATTTATTGAAATTGAATGATGATCCTGTAATAAGTAGTACAAGATATTAGTAGTTTAAAAATACTATTACTGTGTTAACAAGAGAAAGTACCACCCTACATCCATCATTCTGAACAACCTTATATCCGAGTTATTTTATCCAAATCCTATTTGTGGAAACAAAATTCAGAAGTTGACCACAGAAAGATTTGCAGCAACTATTTCTACAATCCAGAGCTCAAATAAAACAAAATGTTGTTTTCTTTATGGGTTTCATAATGTGCAATTCCATGATAACCTTACCATGGATTACTGTCCCAGACTCCTCAGTAAAGAAAGTTCAGAAAGAGTGAGGAAATCATGCTGAAAGAAGGGTGGAGGACCAAAGCCTTCTAAGGGCCTGTTTGGATACAAGGGATAAGTGTTTTTGAGAATTTCTCTACTAAAAATATAAAATTTTTTCCAGCAGAAAAACTGTCAAAATGACTTTTAGTCTTGCATATAAACAGACTCTAACCCAGTTGGAACTAGAAATTGAAATAGACAAAGAAATATCAACGACATAAAGATAACAGATACTTTTTTATTTTAAAAAGTTGGATTAACACAATGAAGGTTGCTATGAGATATTAAGAGCAAATAATTGAGATATCTAAGATTGACTCAGGCCGTTAATTGAATCAATGTAATAATTCCTTCATTCTTTGAGTGCTAGAGATCCAATCTCACTTATTCATTCCAGAATTTCTTAAACTGTTATATTTAGTTACAACTATCACAATTCATACAAATTGCAATTTGGTAGAAACAGAAGAAGCAAATTATGCAACTCTAATAGAGAAACATATCCAAAACTAAATTAAATACCTGGAAAGATGGTAAACTGGGTTGTTGTATGTCCTTTATCCAACAATTGTTCAACTCCTCGTACAGCTTGCTTACCGGCCGGGAATTGGTCGACGTAGTTGGAAATCTCCAACGAAGAGGGTTTGATTTGACCACAATACTCTCCATAAACTGGTTGAGATCCTAAGGCATTCGACCATGGAGCTGAAGTTACAGATGACAACTGTCCAACTGAATTGTGGACAAGTCCTTCATGTTCTTTCAGGTAAACGGTTTGCATCGCCATCTATGGCCTCCAAACGATGACTTGTTAATACCCAGTTAATAAAGTAATCTACTTCCTGTAAGCAAAGATTGAAAAAACACTAAAACAGATACCAAAACAAGTAATAAGACTCGGTTAAAAGAATAATGTTCCATCAAAGGGAAATAAATAACAAGGAGGCATGTCTCTGTCTACCTATAATTACCAAGATTCTCTTAGCTCTGTCAAGTTTCTAGAAACTACGGTTCTGCCTCAAATTTTATCCTGTCATCAACATAGCATCAAGAAAGAAGAGCTGAAATAAAAAAGTAAAAAAAAAAAAAAAATAGATATGAAAAACAAAACTTTGCATTTTACCAATAAAATTCTATAAAAAGAAGTTTAAGATTGTTCCAAAGAGCCTAAGCTATAAGGACTCAAGCAAAACTTGAATGCTCCCAAGTGGAGCGTGAAAGTGAAAGTGAAGATAAGGAGACAGAAGGTAAGATGAGAAAAACAAAAGATATGCAAAAGGGTACTTGACTTCAAGTCAAGTTCAATATATAGATTGAGTTGAAAAGAACCATTAGTAGCAACTAAAAGGAGCAAAGAAAAAAAGGGTGAGCACTCACTTCTCAGCACTTACAGATAGATATAGGAATCACACTTATTTAAAAAATAAAAATTAATAATTATCATTATTATATGAGATAGTTGAATTCAAATACAAATATAAGAGATATAAAATATAAAGTTTTAAAATAAATATTTATATTTTATTAAAATAAGAAGGTACATTTATTTACTCTTACATATGAATTGGTAAAGAGATTCAAATACATAAAATTAGGAAGTTCAAAATATAAAATTTTGGGTGCAAAATATGATATTTTTTTACATTTTATTAAAATAAGATGGTATATTTACTTACTCTTACATGTAAACTGGTAAGGAGATTCAAATACATAAAATTAGAGGGTATAAAATTTAATATTTTAGGACAAATAACAATGATTTTATTGAAATGCAGAGGTGAATATGCCCACCCTTGATCCCATAATCCGCCTGTGCTTCTGAGAGGGAGTGGTAAAAGCAGAAGAAGAATGAGTGTGGCAGAATCGGTTTCTACAAAGAAGTAGATGAATGAAGGAACACCCCATTAGGTTGGAGTCATGTCGGTACTAAATGAAGGAAAACGCGCACACACAAGCATAGTACACACTTACAAGAGAGAAGAATAAGCAAAGTGTGAGACAGGGGGCAAAGAGAACTCTTACATGTGTTGGAGAACTAGCAACCAAACCAACCAATGGTCTTTTTGGCATTGATGGATCGAAAGGATGCCTCCTTTTAGTACTATGTTCTTCTATTTATTTTTTTATCATTTATAAATTTGTCACTCGTTTTTTGGATTATTTTATAATAATATACGTTTTTCAAATAAGTATATTTTTGATGGATTTCACGTATTTTTGCATACATTGAATACTTTATCTTTAGTAAGACAAATTCTTAGGTTTTTGTTAGTATTACACCACTCCCCTAAACAAAAGCATAACATATGATGGTATTGAATTAAGAATTGCCTCATCTAAAATAAATGAGTAAAGTGAAAGGTTGAAGTATATTTATTGTTTATTGAAATTAATAACTTATGGAGTAGTTTAAATTAAACTCAAGATAGATCTACTTTTATTTTTTAAAATTTTTACAGAATTGCAAAAACATAGTTAAACAAATAGATTTTCAATTTGATTATTCTAAAAATAAATACTATTTGAATTTTTTTGGTTGATAATTACTATTGAATTTGATCTGGATAATATCTTTTCCTCAATTGGCATCGCATCTCTTTTAATAATTTTTTTACTAGTAATTAAAATTTATTAAAAAAAGTACATAATTTAAAAGTAAAACTCATTAAATAAAGAGAAAAAAACCTCCACAATTTTGAAATTTATTAATTTTTTAATAAATTTCAGTTAATAATGAAAGGTGTATTTAAATAAGTGTGTTAAAGAGTAGTTTCAAATCATGCAACAATTTATTGTATTAGAGAATGTGTTATAACTATTTCTCCCGAAATTTTATGTCCATCCTCCTCTAACCCTCTCTCCTCTTTTGCTTATCTGAAGTTTCTCAAACCAAGGATAGGAATTAGGAGGGTGCAAGAAAATCTTGGGAGAAGGTGGCCAAACAAATGGAAATACTTAAACAGCCATGGAGCTGTTAGTGGTAATGTTTATTAACTGTTTTCTTGTATATTATATATTATATATTTTGAGTAGTGCAAGTTGAGGTGTGTTGTTCACTGTGCATTTGATTTGAAAAGTGGTCCCAAGATTTTCATACTTACTTAGTCCTAGGGTTCATGAGTTGGCTCTGGCCCATCAACTCGTGGTAGAGGTGGGCAGCATCAGGCTCATTTTTTTATTCAAGAATCTCGTGTTTCTTTCCATGCGATTTCTAGTGTCGTAATGGAATATATAGTTGCTTTCATCACTTCTAACCGTTCATTCCCCTACCTAGACAATTACATTTGACATATAATGTCATGTTACTCAAAAAGATTCTTATAAAATTTTGCACCAATACAAAAAATTGTAAAAAATTTCAAAAATTTTTCTTAATTAATGATATTTAAAAAATAAGAAACTACATGTAAAAAAGGTTTTTTATATTAGAATTTCAAATTTTTTTAAGGAACTTTCATATCACTTATATATTCTCTAATATAGAGTTTCTCTTAAAAAAATTTATCCGTAAAAATCCATCAAACACCTCACATTAAAAATGCTCTTAGTAAATTAAAATCTTTGATTTTTTTCAAAAAAGAAAAAATATATGCACTAACTATTTAAAGCAATTTTGCATTATCATATTGCAAAAAACCGTGGATAGTTCCTCTCCAAAAAAAAAAAACATCATTGATAATTAATTTGTTAGCATTCATAATAATTGTTTTAAAACTCATTAAAAAAAATTTATTGGTCGATAGTTGATAGAGTAAAAGTTTTTATAACTGTGCATGATCATTAACTTTTTTTCAATATCCTTTAATTTGATTAATTTACATGGTTTTGAACCTTATACATGAGACCTAACAAAATTCAGTACAAAGGGTAAATGTATGTGACTTTATATATGTTGATCAGGGATAAAAAAAAAATAATCCTATGTATAAAAAACCTTAGTTGAAAGAGTTAAAATTTACTTTGCATATAAGTTATTTATATTATAAAAAAAATGGTTTCCGACTATAGTAAAATGCTCTTGATGCACACACATGCAAAACCATATCTATATAAATAAAAGAGTAAATTATATAGATTTTCCATGAGGTTGTCTTTATTATATTAGATATTTTTTCGTTTTTAAACCCTACAAATAATTTCTTTCATTTTTTAGCTTTAGCTGCATCGACCTCTCTTTTAGGCGTAAAAAGCGTTACAACGTTCGTATTTAGAGGGCTCACAGTAATATGTCAAAAAATGAGAGAGTATCATGTATAATAAGAGCAAATCTAAGAAGGGGTCCATGCAATTTACTCTAAATAAAATAGTGGTGTTTGTGTAAAAGAAATTTACATTTAGAGCCAAAATAAAAATAAAAAAATTCATATAAACACCCATTTTCTATTTCACATATATACAGAATATTTATTCATTATCAGTATATATATCCTTTGCACCTCTCTTTATAACCTTTAATAGAATAGTGATAATAATAATAATTATTATTAATAATTTATTTCACCATGTATTAAGTGTCATAATTAGCTTAGCTAGAATTTGAGAGACTGTTGCCTATTTTCAAAGCAGTAATTAACTAGATTCTAGGAAAAATAAGCCTGTTTAGTAACTTTGTCGTCAATCATAGTTTTCCTTCATGCTTTAATTAAAAATTTCACAATTAATCTATAAAAATAAATATGCTTATATTTTCATGGTCAGTTCTATGTCTAGGCTAAAGAAGAATTATTGTGTTAGATCCTTGACAATGCACGTAAAACTTGTCGATATATCAAACATGGACTACTCGACTACTCTCACAAGCAAACTTTCTTAAAGTTTTTTTTTTTTTTGTTTAAATCAAATCAAATTACATCACGTGGTCTATATAATCAAATACATCAATGAAATAAAATTTTATTGTTTAGATTGTAACATACATCAATCACTAAAGTTTCACAAGTAAGCCATGATAAACTAAAATCTCGTTGAATGATCAGACTTTCAGAGACAAAGTATGTAGAGTAAAAGAGCTAATTCTATCATACTTGTAATTAACATGGTTAAAGCAATTTTAATTTTGTCCGCAAAATATAGTCAACTGTACAGACAACAAACAATCAACAAAGTACACCATAAGTTTGTACCTTTTTCAGCTGATCAATTAACTCACGCATGTTTCACAACTAGCACATAAACCCCGACATAATTGCATTACATACGGAGAATGTTACCTATATTAATTACCAAAAGGCAAATTAGAAAGTTAAGGTCGTTTTATGGTACGAATATTATTCTAATAGTTGGTACAGTAGTTAAATTGAACAATTTATGAATCTTATAAACCAAACTTGATCACAAATCAATTTTAGCCCTTTGCTATACAGTAACTACACTATGCGAAAGTCCAAATGCCTTCACGCTTTAAGATTGGGCTGTTTTTCGGCCGTCCATGAGCACTTTATTTTTATAAATATAGTAACAAATTAATTAATTAATGAACAAAATAAACGGTTTATATACAAAACTTGGTTCTACGAGAGCCATTAAAATTCAATTAGATTCTGCTCTTAGACTCATTATCTTAAGCCGGTTAATTACTTTTAAGAACGAAAGAGTTCCCGTTTAAGGTATCTAATAATTTCAGTTATAGCAACTCCTTTGTTGCCTCATATGCCTCCTTTTCATGAGACTTTGTTGCTTTTGCCTCCTTTTTTCTGATATATATATATATATATATATATATATATATATATATATATATAAGAACTTTAAATATGTTGCCACTAACTAAAAAAGGATATTTTAATTTACCAATAACTAAAAATAGAAAGATAGGAAGACAAAACATGAAAAAGGGAAGACAAAAAAGGAAGAGAAAAAGGTAGAGGGGAGAGATATTATTAGGTGATAATCCGCCACCACTTCATGATATACATACTTGAGCAAAGAAGATGTATATATATATATATATATATATATATATATATATATATATTCAAATTTCATAATTTATAGAAAAAATTATTATTATTATTTGAACAAACATATAAAAAAGAATTAATAACATTTGATTATTATCATATAAAAATAAATCAAGTATTATAGTGCTTCAAAACTATCAAATAATTTTTCGTAGAGGAAGAAAAAGAATGAAGGACAACACACATTAATATCATATGAGTCGGGTCTGTCGTAGTTTTTTGTTCATAAAATGCAAACATAATCTTGTGTTTCTTCTTCTTCTTGTTTTCCCTTGTTACTGAGTGTTGTTATTAATCATTATAATTGTTTTGTGGGATAAACTGTTACGAGTCAAACAGATAAGTATGGATATCTTTCTTCTTTGATCATTGTGTTCTTCTTTTGTGGGATATTATGTGGTGTCGTTAATTATTATAGTTATTTTGTGGGATTACTCATGAGTCAAACAGATAAATATGATTATCTTCTTTAATTTGCTCACTATTTTTTTTCTTCTAAGATAAGTATGAACTTGGAATTGCTAATAAAGTTTGTTCTGTCCTTGAAGACAGAGATGTCTAGCTGGATAGCTAGTAGATTAATTTAGGATCAAAGAACTCTCTTCAAGGTATCTATGGAAGAGATACCCCTAAATCAAGCAGATCACCGTGTACCTTGATACTGATAATGGGCATGAGGTGTGTGCACAGTGACAACAAATAATAAGGTTCTGAGAGAATGAATCTACCTGTGAGTGTACCTCTTATTTACAAGGGTGTTAACTCTAGGTTTTTCGCCGTCGCCTCTTGATTAGATCAGATATAACCTCTTGATTAAGTAAGATATACTCCGTTGATTAGATAAGATATCTGTTTGTTGGGATCTCCTTTGATAACTATTATGCATGTTGTTGAGATCTTCCCAGTTATTGTTGAGATTCTAAGCTAATGGGCCCTTACTGGGCCTCACCATATTAGGCCCCTATGCTAGGTCCGTAACAGTTGTCCCCCAGTCCAGTAATCTTAGTCCGGATTGCCGGGGTGTATATTATGTTAAACTTCCTGTGCATCACATTTGGTCACGTTTGCGAGTATTTTGTTTGCTTTTGCCTTGAATTCTGACCGTGAATTGCCCCCAGACATTTAAGTCGGGTTGAATTCTGACCATGAATTTTTATTCCTTCTTGTGATCATCAATCATCCGGGTTTCAGGGTTTATCTGTTCTAATCGACAGGTTTTTCCCCTAACCAGATTACTATGAGAAAAGTATCCCGGAGGGCCGGTACAACATTTATATTCCAGATGATTGGTACAACATTTATATTCTAGAGGACCGATACACCATTTATATCCCGGAGGGCCGGTACAACATTCATTAGTTGATACAATTCTATCTTCCAGTTCTGATGGGTTCTAATTTGCGTATATCATTTCCTCCGACTGGTTTGTCGATTTGCAAATTTTCTCGACCTTGATTTATGTGACCGTTAGATTCGTGCGAAGCGTTACGTAACCGTCAGATGTGTGCGAAGCGTCATGTCTCGTGTAACCGTCAAGCATGTGCGAAGCGTCACGTTTGGGGGCAAAAAGACAAATCAATTGAAAAATTCATAATTAGCGTGCAGTATGAAACGACATAGCATTAAATGTGCATGTATATCACAAGGGAAAAACAAAATGTCAATAGTGTGCTATGGCTAATGATAAGACAATTTGCAAAAAGCAACTTCAAAACAGACATTCCCCATTCCTGATATGAGATATGTGGGGCCCTTGTGACTGTTCAAATCTGGGGGGACGAGGACTATACAAATCCAGGGGGACCGAAACTCATGCAGTACTTGGATATGAACAGTCATGTTGCAAATAATTAAACAACCCGTGTCACCTAAGCTTTAGGAAATCTTCCCAAAAATAGGTACCCCTACTATCATTAAACTTATTAATTTCGATTTTACTTCGATTAGTTTGTTGGTCCCTCTTAAGGTGATTTCCATCTTTGGTCATTTCTTGAGTTTTGTGTTCTTGCTACAAATATTTCGATTATTCAAACAGTTTTCTTGCAAAACCTTTATTTTCTTCATCTACAATGAGCATTTCTCTCGAAGAGGAGGCAAGATTACGCCAAACCATTCCCCCTAAGTTTGGGTATTGGTTATTTGGTTTGCCCATTTCTAAAGAAGAAAGGAAAAGGCTCTACTTCGCTCATATACTGGTGGGGTTGGCAGAAAAGATAAAATCAAAATTCCTGAAAACCAAATTCCTTTAGACAAGACTAAGGTTCGGTTTGACATTAGGGCTTCCCCTGTATGTCCTTCCCCTTTTTCTCCGGGTTATGAACTGAAGAACCCGGATCCTTCATTGTCCCAAGGTAGTGTCACTCTTTCCTCAAAACTTGCCTTGGAAACCCAGTTTGACCGGTGTTTTGACTGCGTTTATGAAAGCACCAAACTTTTAAAGTCTAGTTGCGATTCTATGGCTGAATCGCTACTTGGGTCTTGTCTTCACAACCCGGTCCTTGTCCCTAAATCGAGTCTCGCCAAGCCAAGTAACGTCATGTTTGTACCGGGTAGTCCTCTTGATACTGCCAAGAATATTGATCGATCTAAAGACATCGTCCTTATCTCAGATGATTCCTCTAGTCCAACAACCTCTCCTCCCAACCAAAACTATTCTTCTTCAGGTATGTCATTGTTTTACTGATTTTTATTTCTTTGACGTAGGTATTTATGGACCCGTCTTCAGAATAAGTTGCCGAGTCCCAAACTACTAAGTCGCATTCTAGTTCCTTTTCCCCTACCATGATTTCCAAGTTCCTGTCTCGTGAAGTACTGCACACATTGTCCGAGCTGGATTCGGAGGACGTTGCCGCGCTTCCTGTTGGGAATCAAGAAAACTTTAGCGTGTGTCCCCTTGATAAGGATGAGCCTATCTGTTCTTTGAGGGAGGGGAATAAACCTTATTTTTTCTTTTTCTACAAAGATTTGATAACCCGGATAGGGATTCGATTTCCCTTATCCGAGTTTCAAATGAATATTTTAAACCACCTTCATTTAGCTCCCTCACAACTTCATCCGAACAGCTGGGGTTTCATAAAAGCTTTTGAGGTTTTTTGTGAACATTTGGAAATCCCCAGTACCATTCCTCTTTTCTGTTATTATTTTACTGTCCAAACTGGTAGGGCGGGTAGGGAACCCCCGAATAGGAAAGGATAGACATCCATCTAGGGTCATACTGAGCGTAAGCTCTTTCATGTATATACAAATTTCTTTAAAATTTTTAAAAACAAGAATTTTAAAGTTGTTGCCAAACTCAGCAAACAACCTTTTTTCCTTTGTTCTACTAATTCTAGGGACGTAGAGTGGAAATTTCCATTCTATTGGTACCATACCCACCATGAGTTTCCTCCTTCCACTTACCGTTTCGAGGAAACGGATTTGTCGGATTCTAATGCTTTCTCGGTTACCCGGATAGCTGCTTATAAGGAAGCTCACGACCATCCCAGTGTTGTTTCCTTTACTCAAAAATATCGATCCGTGTTTCCCGCACAATCGAGTATGATCATGTCCATCTTTATTTGCTTGTACATGACTTTGCTTGTTTTAATTGTTTCTTTGCTTTTATTTTGCAGTTGCCGATATGGGAAAGCAACCAGCGTCCTCCTCAACTCCGGCTTCCGGTCCAGAAAAGAAAACCCTAAATCCTGGTCCTGGAAAGCGAACGCCCCCAACTTCAACTTCTGGCCACCCGATCACATTGAAGCAGCCCCGGCGACCTCAACCCCCTCCTTTTCTCGCCGCTCTGGACTCAAGGAAAGGTGCCACAACCACTGGTCCTGGGTCAAAGAAGCGAAAGCTTTCTGAGGCCCACAAGGAAAAGGCTCTGGTTACTCCAACGACGCCTGCTCCAACAGTCGTCTCACCCCTGGCTCCTGCTGCTCAAATGGCGCCTGCTCCAACAGTCATCTCCACATGGTTCGAGTGCCCAAGAACTTTGCGGATCCGATTCCTTTCTCGGATGATGAAATACAAGAACTTGGCCTCATAGAGCTGAGTGCCATGAGATGCTCATCTCTGGTTCAAAGTTTGGCGACTTTGAAGACCAAGTATATTAAAACATTTAATGAGCTTCAAGCTTCCTGAGAGGAAACCAAGAAGACCCGTGAAGAACTACTTGTGGCTCAGAACATGGCTACGAATGAGCTTCAAGCATCCCGAGAGGAGACCAAGAGGGCCCCTTTGATGAACTACTTGTGGCTCAGAACACGGCTGCTAAGGCACAGTCTGACACGGCTTCTCTACGAAAATTGAATGCCGCCACCACGAAAATTTTTAAGGATTTGAATGTGCTATATGACAAATTAGAGAAGACGTATAAGCAAACTGAGGCTGAGCTAGAGTATACCAAGACTGATGCTGCTAATTTAAGAACTCAACTGTCAGCAACCGTGGAGGGGTCCTTCAACAATACGCTGGAGTAGATTTGCTATTTAAACCCTAGGATTGATCTGAATACCACTGGTATGCACTTCAAAGCTTTCATTAGCGATGGCAAGTTGATTTCTCCCCCTTCTCCTTGTGAAGATTCGGTGACTCAAGTGGATGAAGGTCAAGTTCGTGAAGAGGAAGAGATGATCCCTGCCAATCAAGCTCCTGGGCAGCTTGAGTGTTTGAAGGGTCGGGATTTTGGTTGTGCCTTGTAATCTTTTTCTTTTCTTTTTGGGGCCTTTGAGCCCCTTTTGAATTTGTATTAAACATTGTCGGGTTTGTTCTCGGTTTCTTTTTTACCAACATTTTGCTCAATTCTTTCTTATCTTCTTCTTACTTACTGTGCGTATTTGACTCTTTTTAGAGTTCCGATCACACCATGAATCCATACTACACCGGATTCTATTGAATGATTTGGCCAAAATCAAAAATATTTTGCGCAGCCGACCAGGCATATTATTTTGCAAAGATTCCTTTCGTTTTATCTTTGCAACATGTTCCGGGTTATCATCCCTGAACTTAATCCCGACAAAAGATTAGTTTGCTACATGTAGACATTTGATTTTTCAACCAACTATGCCTGCATTTCAACTTGATCGGCGTTTAAATAGTATATTTCTCTTTGCCAAGATAATAACTTTGATGCATCATACACGTGGAAGTTTTTATTATTTCCGCGCAACTTTTCAAAACCCGCCGTGATGACCAGTTTCCTTTGCTACTACTTTTGTGTATGCAAAATCATAATAAAGACAAAAATGCTTTATTTATGTGCAAACTTGCTATAAATGGCTCATGATCTCAATAAAGGAGAAACAACATTGTTGCCAAATTACAACTTACGAATTCTAATTAAAGGAAATTTACCGAAACCACGGCTTATTGATCATATCAAAGGAAAAATATTAACGTTACTCGCCGAAACCACGACTTATTGATCCTAGCAAAGGAAAAATATTAACTTGGGATGAAGCTTTGGAATCAGATCTAACTGTAATACACTTTCAGTTTATCCACGTTCCAGGTTCGTTTAATTGTCTTCCCATTCAGGGTTTCCAACATGTAAGCTCCCTTGTCGAGTTTCTTTATAACCCGGTAAGGTCCTTCCCAGTTGGCCGCCAACTTTCCATCTCTGGCATTTTTATTTCCAATATCCGATCGTCGGAGTGTTAGATCATCCTTGTCGAAGGTTCGGGGCTTCACTTTCTTGTTATATTTGACGGCTATAAGTTGTTTTGCCGTTAGATCCCGACAATGTGCCATAACCCGGATTTCCTCAACCAAATCCAACTCTAAAGCCAAAGCTTCATTGTTATTTTCTTCTTCTTCCTGAAGAACGTTTTTTCTCCTGCAAGATGGTTGACCAATCTCAACTAGAATCATTACCTCACAACCTTACGTCAATCTAAATGGGGTTTCTTTGGTGGATGTCTGAACAGTGGTCATATACCCCCACAGAATGTAATACAGTTGCTCAACCCAGCTGGAACCGGCGTCTTGCATACGCTTCCTTAACTCGTCTACGACCACTTTATTTTCAGCTTCAGCTTACCCATTTAATTGTGGGTGTTCTACAGAAGCGAAGTGGTGCTTGATCTGGAATTCGTCCATCATCTCTTGGAATCTCTTATCAATAAACTGAGTTCCATTATCTGTCACAATCTCTCCCGGGATGCCAAACCTGGAGATGATGTTTCCTTCAAAAAACCTTTGCACCCGGGCTGAAGTTATGGTGTTGACCGGTTCCGCTTTTATCCACTTAGTGAAATAATCCACTACAACTTTAACCACTTTAGTTGTCCTTCCGCTGCCTTGAATGGTCCCAACAAATCCATTCCCCACGTAAGAAAGGGCCATGGAGCCGAGATAGACTTCAACTTGGCAGGCGGGGACCATATTATCTTGGCATGCTTTTGGCAACTTTCACATTTTTGGACATGACTCTTTGAGTCAGCTTCCATAGTTGGCCAATAGTACCCTGCCCAAAGGGCTTTCCTTGCTAATGCTTTGGCCTCCATGTGTTGGTCGTTGATTCATTCATGTATTTCGGTCAGCACATACTCTACCCTATCCGGGTTTAGACAAACCATCATCGGGGTATGTAACCTTTTACGGTACAAGTTGTCCTCCACAATTGTGTACATAACAGTGTCACACACCAATTTCTTGGCTTCTAGAGCATCAGCTGGTAGGATTCCTCTTTCAAGGTAATCAATCATGGGCTTTCTCCAATCTTTAGTCGCCGAGATTGTCATTACACAACTCGGTTTGGAGACTTCCTGCTGGATCACAGTCCTATGATTTCCTGGACCCTTGGTGCTCGCCAGTTTTGATAAAATATCAGCTCGGGAGTTTTCCCCTTTGGGAATGTGATTAACAGTAATTTCATCAAATTTGGCCATAATTTCTTTGACCTTATTCAAATACTTTGCCAACAATGGCCCTTTCAGCATGTACCGCCCCTCAATCTGGGCTGTGATGAGTTGGGAATTGGTAAGCACCTTTACCTTTTTAGCTCCTTGTTCTTTTGCCTGCACCAGCCCGGCTATCAATGCTTCATACTCAGCTTGGTTATTTGATGTTGGGAAGTTTAATTTGAGTGATTTCTCAACGGCTATTCCCTCTAGGTTTTCAACTATGACCCCGACTCCACTTCCTTTGACATTCGACGATTCGTCTACATATACTTTCCAAATATTAGTGTTGTCTCCTGTTCCGCCATTAGATGGGTTTAGCTCCATGACAAAGTCGACCAGCGGTTGAGATTTTATAGCGTGCCGGGCTTCGTACTTCAAATCGAACTCGGACAATTGTATTGCCTAGTTGATCATCCTTCCAGCCAAATCCAGTTTATGGATTACTTGCCGAATTGGCTGGTTGGTTCTGACAATGATTTTGTGGCCTGGGAAGTAGGGGCAAAGCCTCCTTGTTGTCACCAGCAACGCGAAAGCTACTTTCTCTAACCTTTGGTAGCGTAACTCAAAATTTCGAAGGGCCCTACTTTCAACGTAAATTGGCACTTGGGCGTTCTTCGTCTCCCTCACCAAAACTGCATTGACCGCTTCATCTCCTATGGACAAGTATAATATCAAAACTTCTCTTGGTTCTAGCTTCGATAGTACCGGTGGGGAAGCTAAGCATTTTTTTATCTCTTTAAACGCAGCTTCGCATCCCGGGTGCTAGCCTATTGTAGCCTCCTTTTTTAGTAGCTTTTCTCTGCCAATTTCTGGAGAAACCGGGTTAAAGTCGCCAGCCTTCCTGTCAGTTGTTGTACCTCTTTTTTATTTGTTGGAAACTTCATGTCCAACATTGCTTTACATTTGTCCGGATTAGCTTCTATTCCTCTGTGGGTCAGCATGAACCCCCAAAATTTTCCTGCCGGAACATCGAAAGCGCACTTGGCCGGGTTTAATCGTATCTTGTATTCTCTTAACTTGTTGAACGATTCTTCTAGGTCCTGTATGTGATCAGTCGGGTTGGTTGTCTTAACAATCATGTCATCTATGTATACCTCAATATTTCGGCTGAGCTGATGTGTGAATACTGTATTCATCATTCTTTGGTATGTGTCCCCCGAGTTTTTCAACCCAAAAGGCATAACATTATAGTAGTAATTCACTTTTTCGCCTATAAAGGCCATTATCCTGGTCTTCCGGGTACATTGCTATCTGATTATACCTGAAATAGGCATCCGTAAAGGATAATAACTGGAACCCGGACGAGTTATCCACTAGCTTATCAATGTTGGGCATTGGATAGGAGTCCTTAGGACATACTTTATTCAAATTAATGTAGTATGTGCATACCCTCCATTTGTCGTTGGGCTTCTTAACCATCATCACGTTCGACAACCACGTAATATATTGGATTTCTGGTATGAACCCGACATCCAACAACTCTGTAACATGTTCGTCCAGTGCTTGTTTCCTTTCCGGACCGAGTTTCCTTTACTTTTGTGCATGGATTTTGACCCGGGGTACATTGACAACTTGTGACAACAAAAATTGAGGTCTATCCTCGGTATCTCCGAGGCCTTCCATGCAAAGACATCTTGATTTCTTTCCAGGCACTCCACCAATTTGGCTTTTATGACCAAGTTGATCTCCTTACCAATCTTGGTGATTTGCAAAGCTGATCTCCTATTCTCAAGTCCTCTAATTCTCCTGTCGGTTCTGGTCTCATCTCCTCGGCATCCTTTCTCATGTCAAGTTCCACCATGTTAACTGGTTTTCCTGACTTACGTTCCCCAATTTTCCTTCCGTTCTGGTCTCCTTAGCGGATCCGGGGTGGTGAGGATGGACCACCTTCGCTATCCTTGACTGCGTTATAGTAACACTGCCGAGATTTTTTCTGGTCCTCGCAGATTGTAACCACTTTGTTTTTGTTCCCCACCATTTTTATCTTCTGGCGCTTAGTAGAAACCAACATATCCCACTTATGGATAGTTGGCCTCCCTAGTATAACGTTATATTGTGAGGGAAAGTCGGCCACAATAAACTTGACTCGCTATGACTTAAATGCCTCCTTGGTGCCTATCGTCATCCTGAGCTCAATGTAACCTTTGGGGGTAGTGTTTTCCCCGTTGAACGCTATTAACATTGTTTTGCATGGCTTCAAGTCAGCTTCGTCAAGATTCATTTTCTTAAATGCACTCCACAGAATTATATCCCGACAGTTGCCATTATCTATAAATATCCTTTTAACCTGGCAATTAACCAGTGTTCCGGTAATTACCAAGCCATCTTCATGATCCGGCACTACGTCTCTCAGATCCTCCTCCGTGAAGTAGAGTAGAGAGGGCTCTACCTTTTTAATTTTTTCTTTGAACTTAGGTTGTTCTCTCACTAAAAAAACCTCCTTCAGATACTTCCTTATTTGGCTGGCTGTGTCTCCTCCTCTTTCCAAAGCTCCACAGATGATGTTACATTCGAACTCGGGTTCTAAAAATTTATCTTCATCATCGTTTGATTTTTTATGTTTCTTCTCTATCTTTCTCGGGTGCCTGGGCTTTGTTCTGACCCCTGCCTTTACGTTTGTTCTTGTGACCCTGGGACTTTATCACACACTGCCTTAGTTTTCTGTCTCTGACAAACTTCTCAATCGCATCTCTTAAATCCCAGCATTGGTCAATGGTATGTCCTGGTCCATTGTGGAATTCACAGAACCGGGATTGATATATCCCCGCCTTATTGTATAATGGACGAGGCTGGTCTACCTTTTCATCTCGGTTGAAGTTATTTCTCGCCAGATTTGTGACCGAGATGCATTTAATAGGGTGTACTTTTCATATTTGACCTCATACTTTCCTGGCCTGAACCCAGTGTCTCTTTTCTTCCTTGATTGTAATCCCCTTACTGCTCCCTTCCCCTTGCAGGTGAGCTTCTCCTTCTAGGACTTCTTCGTTCTTTCTCTTTGCCGATCGCATTGGCAATATCCATTTGTTCTAGCTCTAAGTACTTTTTTGATCGAGCCCTAAACTCCATCAGAGATTCCAGTGGATCTTTGTAAATTGACTTTGCTAACCGGGATGACCCATCCAATCTGGCAGCGATGAGGTGCACATGCACTTTTTCTTCCAACCCTTGTACCTGCAAGGCAACTTCTATGAAACGGTTCATGTAATTCTGGAGCGTCTCACCAGGTTGTTGTCTTATCTTCCCAAGTGCGAATTCAGACTTGAGTTGTTTTTTTACTAGTGGCGATGATAGTGTATGAAACCACGTTTGTGCAGCCCCAGATAAAGTTGTGGCAAAAATTCAGGAAATGATAGGCTCATCAATTCCTCTCACGCACATCTGCACAGTCAAACTCATCAATATGCACTTGTGGATCTCGGTTTCCATCATATTTTAATAAGAAAACTCCATCAAAATCTTCCAAGTATGGAGCATTGACAATTTCGTCAATGAAAGGGTTGTTATTATGCTGTCCCCTACTGTATTTCCTCCTGTATACTCCTCCGTCCATTTTCAGTCGAGGTGTAACTTCTCTGGCGGGTTCCACTACATTCCGGTCTTCCTCCGTTAGGTTCTGGACCATAACTGCAGGTTCTGAACAGCAGGAGTCACAATCCGGACTGGAGCTGCTACTTGCACGCAAGCCGCATTTCCAATATCGATCTAGACCGGGTTTACATCTCGAGGTTGCGCTGGATCTCCAACATTCTCTCGAGATGAGCCCCCAATCTCCATTCGATTAATAGACCTTCCTAAATCAGTTCGGATCGTACTTGTGCTACCTCTTTGGTCTACCTATCGATTTACTGAAAGAATTCAGCCTGGATTGATGTTCTGGTTCACATTTTTCCTGGTTGTATCCTGACTTTGCTGTCCCCGATTCTCCTAATGGTTCGGGTTCTCCATGCTCCTGAGGAACTGCTCTATAAGTTGGATACGTTGCTCTTCTTCACGTCTCAATGCGGCATTACGCTCCTCCATCTGGAGTTCTAAATTTCTGATATCTTCTTTCCTCTATAGGGCGTATCTCCTTTTCGTGTCCTTCATCCGGTCCAGGATTGAATTAAGAACGTTGCTCATGAGACGCTTGTTAGGCTTTGGATTACGAGGTTGAAACATTTGAGTTTGGTCCAGGCGGTGAGCATCTATTTGATTGGGTGGGATTGTCCGTGTCGCTGGAGTAGGAGTGGAGGTTGTGTCTGAAACCTCTTCACCCACATGGACATCGTCATAGTCCACCGGTTCGGGTGGTGCCATGTTCTGGTCTGGAGGGGACAGTGAATTCATCTCCTCCAAAACAGGATTTGAAGGTAAGTCTTCCCTTACACCCGTATCAAAGCGTGGGTGTGCAGTCTGATTGTTACTTCTTGTGTTTACCATCGGGAACGTGGGATTTGAAATTTATCATTTTCCACAGACGGCGCCAATTATTCTGTCCTTGAAGACATGGATGTCTAGCTGGATAACTAGTAGATTAATTTAGGATCAAAGAACTCTCTCCAAGGTATTTATGGAAGAGATACCCCTAGGTCAAGCAGATCACCGTGCACTTTGATACCGATAATGGGTGTGAGGTGTGTGCACAGTGACAAGAAATAATAGGGTTCTGAGAGAATGAATCTACCTGTGAGCGTACCTCTTATTTATAAAGGTGTTACCTCTATGTTTTTCGCTGCCACCTCTTGATTAGATCAGATATAACCTCTTGATTAGGTAAGATATACTCCATTGATTAGATAAGATATTTGTTTGTTGGGATCTCCTTTGATAATTGTTATGCATGTTATTGAGATCTTCCCAGTTATTGCCGAGATTCTGAGCTGATGGGCCCTTACTAGGCCTCACCATATTAGGTCCATATGCTAGCTCCGTAACAAAGTTTAAAAAAAACATTAAAGAAATCAAATCTTACATCTTCTAGTGTATCTCCACGCTATGTCCTCCCTAAACATAACTAATAAGGTAAATTTCAGTAGCATTGATGTTATTTATATATAATTTGAAGGATTTCTTAGAATCTGCAAAAGCGTATTATGAAAATAATAGGAATACTTCACAACAACCAAGAGGGGGGGTGAATTGGTTGAAACTTGGTATTTTAAAAATCAAATTCAAATTAGAGTTTTAGGATCTTTATCACTTTCAGAACCAAGAAACCTTTTACTCAATCAAATAGCTCAGCCCAAGAATTCAATAAATCAAAATAGAACTTGTTGAACAATGAATATGATTCAAAGAATTAAAGATCAATGAATAAGATGAGAATAGAGATATAGAAATAAGAAAATAAGAAATTTATACTGGGTCACTTCAAAACATGAAGCTACATCCAATTTCTTCTAATTCACACTGAATTAGAGTTCCACTATTATAAAATATTCTTACAAGCTTTTACAAGAACCTCCCTTTTATCAACCCTAGATAAAGAACAGAAATCTAAAACCCTATTAGACTTCTAAGGAGAAAGATTCAGAGAACACTACTCTAATCTTTAAGCTAGAGAACCCTTCTCTAGTCCCAAGTTAGAAGAATCAAATTACAATAGCCAATTTCAACAAAACATGTAAACAAAACTATAATCAATGAGTTAAGGAAAGAAACAACCTGATGATCCAGTGAATGACATGCATATGAATGAACAATTCACGTGAAAGACAAAAACAAACTCAGAACATTCTTCTTCCTTAACCTTTGAAAGAAACTTCTTGCTTTCAAGAATCACTCAAAAACCCATGAGTGTTTTATTTGATGCAAGAACTCATAGAACTCAGAAAATCACTTTGGAAGTGTTTAGAAAGCTTGTGTATGCTCAGAATACGAATTGATCAAGTTCCAAAACAAGCTGAGCCTTGGTTCTATTTATAACAAGCTTTTGTAACTGTCAGTAATCGATTAAACGCGTCTAATAATCGATTAAAACACTCATGTAATCGATTAAATCAACCTTGTAATCGATTAAAGTGTTCTACAAGTTTCTGGACATGAGCAACGAGCAAAATAACCGATTATTCTGTCTTGTAATCGATTAAGACAACAAGCTTCAAAATATCAAAATATACTATGTAATCGATTACGATCTTTGATAATCGATTAAATCAGAAAGCTTTTATAAAACAGAATGAACTAAGTAATCGATTACAATATTTGGTAATCGGTTAAGACAGGAAGACATCTTTTTCAACTAAACCTGTGTAATCGATTACTACCCATTGGTAATTGATTCTTCCAGAGAGTCTAAAAATCATGTATAACAATGTATAACTTTGTAATCGATTACTACCTATTGGTAATCGATTAAAGTGTTCAACAAAGCAGTTTATATGAAAACAAAGGTAAAATAATCGATTATTCCGATAGGTAATCGATTACATTGTTCTTGAAAACTTTTCCAGAATGAACTAAGAACAAAATAATCGATTATACCTTTAAGGTAATCGATTACAACAGTACAAAAACAATTTTTCCAAAAACCTTTGAATCAAATTAAAACCTTAGTTAAGTGTTAAAAGCTTTGTTTGATTTTCATGAAAAAAACACTTAGTTAAATCAATGAATGAATGAGTGAATGCATGAATGCATGGATCAATCAGATAGCTTTCCTTTTACATAAAATCCCAAGTCTTCAAGCATGTTGAAAGCTCAAAACTCATTCAAAGACTTCCAAACTTCATGAAGCTCCCCCTATATCCAACATATTAGACCTAGTATGTTTAAATGTTATAAGATCATCCTTGTCTTTCTAATCAAAAGGAGATAATTACCCCTTGAAGCTTGAATGCAATCTCCTCCTTTTTCTTTGTTGAGTCTTCTTTTGGCCTCTTTAATCGATTATGAATGACAAATCTTCCGTATTATTCTCGAATAAGGGAGATGAAAAATGTGTGGACACTTTTGTATTTCAGAGAGATGATGACAACTATTATATTTGTCTAGAGAAAATAAGATTATTATATAGGAGACTAAGAAACCTAAACCTAGGTCTCTTGGGTCGTTACCATATACTTAAATCCAATAGCTTTTGTATAAAGAACATTCCCAACAATCTTCCATTTGCTCTTGAGTACAAACTTAAGCTTAAAGCCCAAAACCATGTAACTCACTTTTCATCATCAACTAAAAATACCCTTTGTTTCAAGCTAGCACGGGGATCCACCATCTATTATTAATCAAGGCAGGATATAATCAATAAATGATTATATAATTCAGTGTTATTCCACTAAAAGTCCGAAGTTGAACTCCAAGATCAATAATAATAAAATCTATATAACTTTAATATGCATTGCCTCTTTGTAATATGTTAATAATTGATTGATGAGTTTTCTGTTACTCAATCAATTATTTATTTCTTGACTTTGATAGTTTCTCTAATGGATTACATGCACTGGCCAGTGTCTTTAATGTCAAAGTACCGAAACATATCAAGGGGATATATCCTACAAATTTCATGTTGTTCATCTCATAAATACCGACAATAAAATAATTTTCCTCCCAAAATATCGAGTTATTGGCCGTCATTTGGTCGGGCTTCACCCGTTGGTAAATCAAAGAATGAAAATTATTCAATTACCTATTTATAATAAACGCATGATTAAAAGCAATCACATAACTATGGTTAGCTAGAGATTTGATACTTATGACAGACAACAACCTTAATCAAATCTCTCCTTGACCCTTTCAATGTGAACATTAATTCACACCAATATTTTACAATGGCTCGGACAATGTCCTCCATGAACGTATCCATATGATCATATACTCTACAATTGATCCTGACCTTGGTCTTTGTAAATTTTATGTGCATACCATAAATGAATAATACCTCATTTATAACTTAAAAAAAAACAATGTCATGATGTCTTGCTCAAAGAGCACAAAATAAATAAAGTGAAAATTCAATCTCGTAAAGTTATAACAAGTCCAGAATCTTCTTAAGATCCATAAATGTAACATGCCTCTCGAACACCCATTTAGGCAAACTCTTGGTAAAAAGGTCAGCAAGGTTTTCTTCCGATGCTATATTGGTTACCACTGTGTCTCCTTGGAAATCAACCAATTGTTTCAAGACTCTCACTAGAATAGACCAACATATAATCTCTCGTTCTCCTAAGATACTTGAGTATATGCTTAACTGTTATCTAGTGTTCCTCTCCTGGATTAGATTTGTACCGACTAACAACTCTCACTGCATGGCAGATGTCTGACCTGGTGCACAACATAGCATACATTAGACTACCTACAGCCGAAGCATAAGGTACCCTACTCATGCATTCTCTCTGCTCAAGAGTCTTAGGAGAATGATCCTTAGAGAGATGAATCTCATGCCTGAAGGGTAAAATTCCCTTCTTATAATTCTTTATGCTGAACCTGGCAAGGACCTTGTCAATGTAGGAGGCCTAGGACAATGCCAATAACTTATTCTTTCGGTCTCGTAAAAGTTTAATACCAAGAATATAATTTGCCTTTCCCAGGTCCTTCATATCAAAATGCTTGTTCAACCAGGTCTTTATGTCTAAAAATACCTCAGTGTCATTTCCAATGAGCAGTATATCATCTACACAAAGCACCAGAAAAGATATTGCTTCCCCTTGGATTCTTTTATATACACATGGCTCATCAGGACTTTTCTCAAAACCATAAGATTTAATAGCTTGATCAAACCTAATGTTCGATGACCTGGATGCTTGCTTAAATCCATAAGTAGACCTTTGCAACTTGCATACCATTTGTTCCTGCCCTTCGACTATGAACCCTTTTGGTTGCTGCATATAGATGTCTTCTTCTAAATTTTCATTTAGAAAAGCATTCTTGACATCCATTTGCCAAATCTCATAATTGAGACTTCCTGCAAGAGCTAAGAGAATCCAAATAGACTTAAGCATGACTACTGGCGAAAAGGTTTCTTCATAATTTACACCCAATGGATTTTATCCCTTTAGGTGCTTCTATAAGAGACCAAACTGAGTTAGAATGCATAGATTCCATCTCACAGTTCATAGCCTCAAGCCATTCCTGAGCATCAACATCTTCAAGTGCATCGTTGTAACTAGTGGGATCGTCATCTCTTTCAATGGTGACAGCCTGGTATGATTCGCCTAAAAAGAGATATCTTGCGGTTTATGAATCATTCTCCCACTACAACTTTGTCTAACTTGTTATTGTGCATCTATAGGAGGATCCTCATTAGGTGGATTAATAATTTCTTAAAGATCCTTATTAGGTGGATTAACCAATTCTTGATTTTGTTCTTCAACAAGTGGTACTTGCATTTCTATAGGTTCCACTTATAGATCATTATGCTGAACTTCTGGTTCTGTATCTAGTTCTTGTGTATGTTTACTTTCAGGTATATTTTCCTCTCTTTGAACAACCATAGGAACATAAGATGGAACCACTTGAGATTGAGTTAAAACTTGACCTGAGACAAGCTCATCAAGCACAATCAAACTCTTTGGTTTATAATTTTTCATATAGTCCTCCTCTAGGAAAGTCACGTGAGTGCTCACTAAGACCTTCTTACCTTTTGGACTATAAAATATCCAACCTCTAATTCCTTTAGGATAGCCTACAAACATGCACACTTCTTTATGTGATTCCACTTTATTTGGTTTCTATTTGAAGACATGTGCCGGAGCACCCCAAATCCGAATATGGTTCAAACTGGGTGTGCGTTCATTCCATAGTTCTATGGGTATCTTTGAAACATATTTAGATGGAACTAAATTTAATAAGTACATGACAGTTTCTAAGGCATATCCCCAGAATGATTCAGACAGAGACGAATAACTAAGCATGGACCTCACCATTTCTAAAAAGGTTATGTTTCTCTTTTCAGCAACTTCATTCTGCTGGTGTGTCCCTGGAGAAGATAGTTGTGAAACTATCCCCTCTTTAATTAGGTAAGACCTGAATTCTCCAAATAGGTAATCACCTCCTCGATCAGACCTAAGAGTCTTGATTTGAACACCAAGATGTTTTTCTGTCTCAGCCTTAAACTATTGGAATTTTCCAAAAGCTTCAGACTTATGACGCATCAAGTATATGTATCCAAATCTTGAGTAATCATCAGTGAATGTGATGAAGTACCCATACCCGCCTCTGCCCTGGACATTTATTAGTCCACATACATCAGTATGTACCAATTCCAGCTGAAGTGTGGCACAATTTCTTTTGGCCTTGAAAGGTCATTTTGTCATTTTACCTTTTAGGCATGATTCACATACTGATATCGGTTCGAAAACTAGGGATTTTAAAATCCCACTCTTGACCAAACCTTGTATCCTGTTAGAGTTTATATGACCTAATCGCAAATGTCAAAGATAAGTTTCATTGGAAACCTTTCTTTTCTTAGATAGATGAACATGCTCTTCGTCTGCTAATTCAATATGATTAACTTCATGGGGTGTAGGACTAAGGAAATAAAGACCAATAAATAAAGTACTAAAGCATATAAAAGAATATGAACTCCTTATAGAAACTGAGGAATTAAACTGAACTGTTAAACCAAGTTTATTCAAACAACTAACAGAAATTAAATTCCTCATAAAATCTGGAACAAATAAACAGTCATCCAAAACCAAAGTTCTACAATTATTAAATGATAAAATAACTTTTCCTAATCCTAGTACATAGATAAGCTCCCCATTTCCAAGTCTCAAAACTCTTTGTCCTTGACCATTAAGCAAGTTATGTTTGAACCACTCCAAAGAGTAACAAACATGGTTAGTGGCTCCTGAATCAATGATTCATTTATCACTGTAATTCGCCACTAAGCAAGCCTCAATTGCAAGTAAATTACCATACCTTGTCGGTTCATACGTGGACAATTCTTCTTCCAATGCCCCTTTTGACCGCACTTGAAACACTTGCCAGTTGGCTGCTTCTTTGCAATTTGTTTGGCAATTGGAATATCTGACTTCTTCTTCTTGTTGTTGTTGTTGTTGTTGTTCTCTTTACCTCCCTTGGGTTTCCCCTTAGATTTAACATAACCTTCAGCAAAAAATGCACTTCCCTGCTTGACTAGAGATTGTTCAGCACTCTCAAGCTCATGCATTAGCTGAGTAAGATCCAGTTTCAATTTGTTCATATTATAATTCATTCTGAACTGGTTAAAGTAATCAGGTAATGACTGCAGGAGGAGGTCAACCTTTACCTCTTGATTATACTTAATCCCATGGTCATCCACTCGTTTAAAGTTTGCTATCATTGTTAAATAATGATCTCGTACACTTCCACCAGTCATCACAGTTATGGTGACCGCAGCTAGCACATTCTGCCTAACTGAACTGCTAGGAGTAGCACACATGCCATCAAGAGTCTGGAGCATTTCAGCTCCACTCTCAATCATGTTTACTTGCTCTTACAAGTGATTAACGAGATTGGCCAGAACGTAGCAGCGAACTGCAACATTCGCCTTCTCCCAATCAGAAAATTTCTTCTTTATTTTCTCAGAAGCATTTACTTCAGGCAGTGCTGAATTAGGGGTAGTCAGAACAAAGTTGAGTTTCTCATATTCCAGAACAATATCCAAATTAGTTTTCCATTGTTTGTAGTTTGTACCATCCATAGGCTTGTAACTTAAAATAGTAGCTAACGGATTGAAAGACGACATTTTCTGTAAAATTAAAGCATACAATTTACAATCGTACAATAAACATACTAGTTGCAAGTAGATTCCTTAACTACTTTTGTTCATTGTTACAATTTTTTAGTTATCCTTACAAGGCTTACATTGGGTAAGTCACTTGTAAAAAACTGAAATTGTTATTTGGGCATTCGGTGCCATTACCAGATCCTCGATGGGAGGGTTAATAATTTTACCAAATTTGAATGTAATTAACCAACGTTTAATTTCAAAAATGATCCTTAGTATTCAAGCATTGTCGACGTTGGGTCATACAATACTTTACTAAAATTTTTGAATTTGTTGAGATCCAATCAAATAAAATTCGATCATCCTTATCCGTTGGGGCTTCACATGATCATTTTATTAATGAACCCACAATGGAGCCCACGGGCTTAAAAGTTAATATTTTAATTTAAAACCTTCACCCATTCAATATTTTGTTACAAGAAATTTTCAAAAAAAATTAGTCTAATCATTAATTTAGAATTTGAAATTCATAATGATCATTAATTTGAATTCAAAATCAATTTTTTTAAAATAATTAATCGAATCATTAATCTAGAATTTGAAATTCATAATGATCATTAATTTAAATTCAAACTCAATTTTTTAAAATAATTAATCCAATCAATAATCTAGAATTTGAAATTCATAATGATTATTAATTTGAATTCAAAATCATTTAAAAATAATT
>PYAF01005856.1:813318-825963 GCA_007407185.1 Glycine tomentella | reverse complement strand
GTAAGTGAGAGAGTAAGAGAGAGAAGTACACTTTCAAGATCAATTAAGAAAATGAATGTTTAAGAAAAATTATAAAGGAAAAAATACTTTTTTATTTTTATTTTTTTAAAGTATTATTATTAATAAGGTATTTAAATGTTAAAAATGATTTTAAACAATATAATTCTAATAATTTTTATTTAATTTAATTATATTTTTTCAAAAAGCAAATGAAAATTTTAATTTTACCATTTTGTTTACCATACAAAATTTAAAAAATTATTATGCTACATTTTAATTAAGATGACAATAAGTTATTAGAAATAAAATTTAAATATTAAAATATTAAATATGACCTTTTATGTTTAACACTTATCAGTTAGTCTAATCATACATTTTCAATTAAATCAATTAGCTTCTAACTTTTCAACTCTTAATTTATAGTTTATAAATTTTCATCTAATTTATCAACTAATTTTACCAAACATAATCATAAAATATAATATTCTTGCTGATTGGTGTTCTTAATCTTATTTATTTTCATTTCACTACAACAAAAATGACATGCCTACGGACTCTTTTATTTACAAACATAAATTATAGTAGATAAAACTTAAAATGACTTCTCCTTTAGAATCTTATTCGAGTTTTTAAAATGTGAAAATTCTGGATTAGAATCTATTGTGATGGCCTCCAATAAAAATACATGAGTGGGGAAATACGTCATTGTGTTCGTCAACTCCATATAATGATATTATAGGACAGTATATGAATAATTAATTAATATTAATTTATATATGTGGTTAATACATTCAGCGAAATATTAAGCTATATGATGACATCTAAATCAGTATATTTCATTTTTAGAGAATAATTAATACATTCAGCGAAATCAACAAGTGACTCATTTTATAGTGTGTAATATCGTAATATGATAAAAAAAAATGGAATTATATATAGATAGTTAAGATATAAAATTATATAACATAAAAAGAGTTATGAGACTTACAAAAGTTATAATAAAAGTTTTATATTATTATTTAATTATAAATTATCATATGCAATAAATTTGTAAATTTTAATAACAATTACATTGAAAGTCATGCTAGCTAACGGAGATTTCTGATTGATTTACGATATATAAAAACTTACATTAGCCGTTAATAATGTTTTTTCTATTAACAAAAACCCACATGACTAGTCACATATATAATCATGTATGCAGCGGTGGATGCATGTGTAAGCTTGTGGGCACAAAATATTTTATTTATTTATATATGTGTAATAAAAAATTAATATTACCCCATAAGATAACTTTTTATTAAATGAATGTATAAAATATAAGAAAAAAACATAAATTAATATTAATTTACTACTTTATTATAAAAATTTTGATAATATTGGCAATGAAAAAAAAAATCAAAGTATAAAATTGCGTAAATGACAATTGTAATTTATAGAAATTTAAATATTTTGAATTTGTTTTATCATGACATTATATATTTTATAAAAATTTGTGATAATTTTCTTTTGCGAAAAAATATTATAAACTATTGAATTAACTATGTTTTTTATCTCTATTTTTTTTTTGGTAAAATTTACTTGTAGTCTCAATATTCTTTTTTATTTGGTTCCTATAATTTTTCACTATTGATATCTAATTCTTATTAATAACGTTAATTTATAATGTAATCAGTCACATTAACATATATAGTCTAGTAACTTGTCACGTATTCATATTAGTTGATGATATTAAACAAATTTATGAAGCTGGTATTGAGTTCATAATCCATGAATGAGATAGACAGATATAATGTTAATTACACTTTTTCCAAGATTTACAGTGTTGGATCTTGCTCCATTGGTATCAACATAGCTTTATCTAGAAATTCGAATTTGTTCACTAAAAACCAAAGCTCGTTTTTCTTTATATACTAAAATGATGTAATTTTTTCTAATTAATTACCAAAATTGGTAGATTTTAGAAAAATGTAAATGTTATCAAGTGTTTTTAGATATTGTTTAAGAAACTAAGAAAAGAAATGTTTTTATTGTGATGCAAAATTATATTGTCTATAACTTTTTTATGTTCTCTTATGTGATAAGGACACTAATTAACAAAAAAATTCTTAAAAAATTATTGAAATGGGTAAGTCATTTTTTGAAAGAAGATTTCAAGTATAAAGAAATCGTGTTTCAAAATACGCTTTTCCTTTTCCATATTTTTGTTTAAATTGTGTCAATAAAAAACTGTCACAAATTGCAAATTACATGTAAATCACTACAAATTGCTTCATTAAGTGATAACAGACTAATACTCCATTTTGTGGTGGCTAAAGAAACAATTTGTGATAACTTTTTGCCGTTACAATTTTTTTTTAAAAAAAAACTATAAAAAAAGCTAGGAAAAAATTATCTTTTAAAACGTGTTCGATTTCCACAATGTTTAAAATTATCTTAGGTGAGCAGCAATTATATATCACAAACTAAGGTAGTCTCTGACCGATTCTAATATGAAGTTGTGCTTTTCCAGCCACACCGGTGAGTAAGTCAAAATGACTTGATATTGTAGGTAAACACGGCATTTACCGGTTTGCTACAATATTAAAAAAGTTTTCAAAAATTTCAAAATGGTCTCATATCCTTCAATAGTTCAACATTGCTCTTCGCTTTTCCTTCTCAATTTCCGCATCAAAAGACTTCATATTTTAAAATTATTATTTTTTATTTTTAATCTCCTTCCCTGCAAGCGTGCTCTTCTCTTCTGTTTTGGCCACACCGAAAACTCCCACCACCACCACCCTCACCGTTCAGTCATTCACCTCGTACGATTTGTTGAACGACGCGCATGAACTGGAGGAAGGGGCATCAATTCATTTCGGGGTTCCTCGGGGACATGGCGTCTATCTCAACATTGCTGCTGTTGGGAAACAACTTAATTGGCGAGATTCCGACGATGCTGAACGTTGTGCCGGCGTTGCTGGTTTTGTGGCTGAACAACCAACACGGTAAGCGACTCAGTGGGAAGATTGATATTTGGCGAGTATGATTTCGTTGACGAGTTTGTGGCTTCACAGGAACAAGTTTGAAGGGTGTGTCAGATACTATTGTGGATTTGATTTCTCTAAAGGATTTGGATCTCAACGGGAATGAGTTTGTTGGGTTGATTCCTCAATAGTAACGACCTTTTAATTTAATTCTTTAGTTTTTATAAATTTTTTTACTTTTGTTAATACAATATGATAATTATTTGGGATATATTTTAAAAATATTACCATTTAAAATTTAAGATTTAAAAGAAAATATTGAACTATACTTAATAAAAAAAGGGTGTAATTAGTCATTTTCAATTTTACGGATAAACTTATCATAAATGGGGTTCATTTAGCAATTTTTTTACTGTGCACAACTCGTGCCCAAGCTTATGACTTTAAATTTGGGAGGGGTGAAAAAAAAATAAAACAATTTTAAATTCGGGCTGGAGATAGCAAAAATGAAACAAAAATCTATACACTTTAAAGTCGTAAATATATATACGACTTTAAAGTCATATATATGTTTACGACTTTGAAACGTTATAGAAAAAAATAAAATATATATAAATTAATAATTAAAATTATATATTTATTAAAATATTTAACTATCCAATTTATTAATTTTCAAACAACATAAAATTTAAATTTTATTTTTCAAATTAAACTTACATGTTTTTGTAACTCCTCAATTTATTTAATTTTTTTTACAGATTAATTAGTTTAACTAGAAAATACTATTTTTACATCAAAGATTTTAAGTTAATTTAATGTAAATTATTACATTATAAAAAAAATAAAAGGTGCCACATATTTCATTATACTTGATAAAAATGTTTTTTATAATGTGATTAAAGTATTATTTATCTTTAATAATGAAAAATGAGTTTAATTTTAATACAAAATGTAAAAAAAATTACATTTTTTTAGAAACATAAATATTTATAATTATTTTAAATATAACTTTAAAAATGATTATTATAAAAATAAATAATATTATGATAATAATTCATAATTAAATGATGACCTAAAAAACTTGTAATTTCGATCCAACGGTAATGATGTTGTTGGAATTTCTTGGGGAGTTGGGGTATCCTCGGATTTTGGTTGATGAGTAGAGTGGGAATGACCCTTGTGATAAGGTGCAATGGGGACTAAAATGCAAATTCAATAAAATTATGCTAGCAAGTAACAGCAAGTAACAGGTAGACAACATTTTTTAAAAGGAATCGGTAATACATAAAGGATCACATTCGTTCATTATTTTTATTAATATATCTAACGATATATAAAGTAATTCACTGGACAATGACTGACTATTAAAGGTAAAAAAACACTACCTCATCCGTGAGTCATTTGTTTTGGACTTCACGTTAGAATCGACCTAGTCTCTGACCCATACAGATTAAGAGACATTCATAGTCTATAAACCAGGACAAAAAAAAAATACTTTCAAAAAAATAACTTACCCATTTTGGCGATTTATTTAAAATTTACCCATTTTGGTGATTAACTGAAAATATCACACCATTTTGGTTAAAAAAAAAAAAAAAAAAAAAACCAAAGCTCTCTAATTGATTTTGCCCATTGGTTTCTGTGCGAGGTAGCGTCACCATCAAAGGTTGAAGGACTTCTTCTATACGAGGGTGCACAAAGTAACATTTTGAAGGATTTTGCCATGGATCCGTAGAAAAGTAGAAACAACACCATTGGCAGAAGTAACAGCATCCCCATTGATAGCTAGATACACTATTTGAAGTGTGTAATTTTTCAGGTTTTGCTTCTTGAAAGTGAGGAATTACACTTTAAAGAATAAAGTCTACTTATAATACTGATTAAAAATCAATAATGATTACAATATTAATTATTAATAGTCAGCAAAAATATATCAACTATTAATTTTCTAGTTAATAATTATGATTATTATTATTATATTTATTCTTTAAAGTATACTGAACTTTCTCACTTTATGTTGTATTTTGATGGGTATTCCAAAAATCAAAGTCCCATATTACCTAGAATAACTATTTCAAGTGTTTATATGTCATCTTTGATTTGTCTCCTTTCACCTGCGATGATGGACCATGCAATCTTGTTACTTTGTTTTTTATTATAAAAAAAAATCTTTTTGTTGACCGTTTGATTAATTACAAAAGATACGAGTATATTTTACCAAGTTTTACACATCAAAAAAGTCTTTTAAGACCGTGCTCGTACACGTCTTATAGCAAGCCATTCTTCATTATCTTCAACAATGTTTCCAACACTTTAAAGGGAGTGAAATTCAGGAATTGGCTAGGAATATCATAATATATAAATAGTATACAAGCAAATTTATGGGTACATGAGAACACTGTACACCATTTGCTACATTATATCTAACGTTAAGTAGTTAACTGTTTAATTATTATGTAAAAAAAAAAAAAAAAACTGTTATCTAATTATACTAGTTACCACATGCACACGTAGACTATAAGTATGCAACAGCTCAATCGGTTGTGTAATGGTTTAATGGTCCATGCATTTTGTGTTGACTTGTTGAGATCAGTATCAGGTGATATGTAATAGCAATATATATTAAGGGGATGAGATCCGTTTACATAAAACCTTAGCCGTTAATTTTATTTAATCTAATAGTTTATATATGCATTGATTTGATGTAACGCACGTGATTAACGTAAAGTTCAATTTTACCTTTTTAATTAAAATAATCTAAACCGTTATATTTAATGAAATGAACAACTAAGATTTAGTGTAAGTTTAAGATATAAACCGATCTCATCCCATATAAATTATAATTAACATATTTACATAAAATTATTTGAATTTGGGCCAGATGTCATAACTTCCCAACGAATAATTAGGGTTAAGCTTCCTACACCATATACATTTTCAATACATCATATTGAAACAGTGAAATACTCAAAATATCCTTTGGGTTATATTTCATACACGGATCCGCATACTTCATACGGATTGATAAATTCGTAAGAACCTTACGGATTCGTCAATCTGTATGAGTTTTTTTTTTATTATTTTTTATGGATTAGCGAATCTGTAAACATGTGACCTTCGCATTATTAATGCGATACTCCAACCAACTGAGTTAATAGGTTAATTATGTTAAAAAATAATTAATGTGGATACATATAACATTAAATTTTTTTAATGTATATTTAATCCACGTATAATTTTATATAATAAATTTTGTAACAATTAATTTTGATCGAATAATTAAACTATAAATTAATTGTGTTCCTCATATAATTATTACAAAATTATATGTATCAACATTAATTAAACAATAATATTTAATGTGTCATTTTTCTTAATTAGGTAGGACAATTATCAGAGTTGAAAGCAATAAAAATTGTTGATTTTACGTTGCTGGTACCTATTTTTGGATTAGAATATTTTAGAAACTTAGTAAACGACCTAAGGTAGCATAGTTTTGATCATTTTTGTATTTTTCTATCATATGGAGAACAAACGGATGTCAAGCACAATATGAGGAGCACAATTAATTTATAGTTTAATTATTAGATTAAAATTAATTGTTACAAAATTTATTATGTAAAATTATGTGTATTAAATATATATTAAAAAATTTAGTGTTAGATATATCAACATTGATTATTTTTAACATAATTGACCTATTAGTTCAGTTGGTTGGAACATTGTATTAATAACGTGAAGATTGTAGGTTCAAGACTTGCATGTACCATTATTTTAAATTATTTCATAAAATATATTTTAACTTACGAAAATAAATCATACGGATTGGCCAATCGCCAATCCGCAAAAAAAATTCTCATATGGATTAACGAAATCGTAAGACGCAAAAGATATTTTGAGTATTTCACTGTTTCAATATGGTATATTAGAAATGTATATGGTGTAGGAAGCTCAAACCGAATAATTATTGTATTTACAACGAGGCTCATTATCCACAAACATATGCACCAACATGCAACGTGGCACATAAAAGATGGTGCAATTTACATTGCCCTATTTCCTTTTTGCACCACCAATCTTTTTATTATAAGAAAACAGACCACAATATCCTTCACATAAATTAATTTCAATTTAATTGATATGCAACAGAAACTAGTTTCTATAAAAGATATTTTTTTATTAAAAAATTTGGCAAACAGTAGGAAGAGAAAAAAGGTTGTAGGAGTAGCAACCCCCAACTTAAATAAGGCTTCGATTGGAACAGTTTTTGGTCGAGTTTCAAAATTTTTAAAAACAAGTTTTAAAATAAACTTATCTTGAAAGTTCCTATAATATTAAAATTAATTTAAAGATATTTTTGTGTGTCTGTAAAAATCATGACGACAATGATAACAAAGCGTGACAATACAAATGGTGTAATGCTACCAGCAACAATACCAATGATGACCGTCATAACAGAAATGAATTATCAAATGTAAGAAAAGTGTACTTTTTCAAAACTACTTCAAAATTTCAATTTTTTTTCTCAATTTTTAAAATTAATGTAAAAGTATTTCAAAGTTAAAGCATTTCAGTTCTATTTTTATCGAATTGCATTTTGTTTAGAAAATTATATTTAAAAATAAAAAACACACAACACAACAACACCAAACGAGTCCCAAAGTATTTTGCTTTAATTTTTTGGTTCGTAATAAGCGTTTGGTTTGATATATAATGCCTAGACTTTGGACCTTGGACCCATACGGGTATGGAGAAAAAAGATAACTTCCCGGAAACTCCTCTCACCCTCAACTTTAACGGGACCATTTTTTAAGAATTTATTTGGAATATATTCATATTATAGTATATATACATATATATATATATATATATATATATATTATTTCATACTGTTAACCAATATTAAATTAAATTGTCACACAATTGATTCATTAACTTCTATAATGCTTTATAAATCATATATTGATATGAAATTAGTTAAGAGTGTAAAATCATGATACTGACCAGGCATCAAAATTAACTTCATTTTTCAAGTGTATGTTTGAATTGCAATTTGCAAACTTAAGTTTGCAAACTGAGTTTGGGAAAGTATCCTAATAGTTACTTATCCGAAACTAATTATTTTTACTAAAGTTTAGGCTCAAACACACTTTTGAAGGCCTGTTTGCATGTAAATTTCTCTACAAACACTTCTAGAAGTCAGTAAGAATGAAAAAATGAAATGAACTTCTCCATAAGCTAAAATAAATTTTCTATTAGTTCATTTATAAATATCATCTTATCTTTTAGAGAAACTATATTGGTGAGCTTCTAAAAAATAGCTAATTGAGAGCTTGTTTTTTCTTATGGAAAAGTTCATCTCATTTTTTTCTTCTTATTTTCTTCTTTTAGAATTACTTCTAAAAAAACTTATCCAAACAGATCCATAATATCAAACTCATTTACCTTTCAAACATACTTTTAGAGTCTCCCACCAGAAATCCAAACATACCGCAAACCTAAAACTGTACCTACACTAAATAATGTGCAAGTCTAATTTAAACTAAGCCTAAGTGAGACAAGAACGAATTACTCTAATGTGAGACATTTAGTAATACGATGATAACACATACAAATACTAATTAGTTGTCACTTAAATTTCAAAATAAAAACAGCAAACACATTACTAAAAGTGATATCAGCAGCATTTTTAAAATGACAACAAAAGATCAGTAATTTTCATAATATCCAACAGAAAAGACATGCATCACTCAATAATTCATGTGGAACAAGAAGGCATTTTGATGCTTGTTTGATCGAAGTTGGCCATACTACATTCTTCAATTTGAAGGGGGTCAATTACACTATTTGGCATGCCCCAAGTCCAACATAGTTTGTCTCAGTTAACGACAAATTCATCCGTATTGCACTCTTTCCAACATATTAAAAACTGTTATACAAATATACATGCCGTCATTCTGCTCTTTCACAAATATATTGATAAAAGAAGGGGGTTGGGATGTGGATAAAGTAATCACAAGAGCAAATCACAATGGAATGGTACAGATAAAACTAACCAAAGAACTAAAGGGAATTAAAAAAACTTATCATACTGGCTAGTGAGGGAATCTCTCAGATTTGAATAAAGACCATAGAGTGAATACTGGCGAAGGTTTTTCACTTCATACCAAGAGTTGAGAACAGCAAGGTGTCTATCTGTGCCAGAGAATGCCAATTGTATTCCTATGCTGCAATCCACAGTTCCTCCATGGCTCTTGCAAGTGGATGTTTGTAGTGCGCAATCCTGATTGTTGAGACAGACAGCTTTCGAGTTGCTCGAGCATTTAGAACACCCATCTCTTTTCCAATACAAATTTAGCAACCTGCCCCTCTTAAACTCAAGGACCTGCAGAGACAGGTTCAGTTGGTTCTTAGTATGGATTATGATTGTGAACTCAATGTCGAAATACTATTTTCAAAAGAAAAAGCTCCTTACAAGAGTAAAACTGGTAACAGTATATGTGCCGTTTGCAACAAAAGCAGGAGGCGACCTTGCTGCATATCTGTGGCCAGCAAATGCAACCATATAGCCATATGAGTCCTGCACAAGGAAAACAATTAACAGAACCAAAATGGCAAACAAACAATCCAATACAAATTAATCAACTATTATTATCTATGATGATGATCTATTATCTACGTATCCCATTGCCCAGATGTTCTTCGCTATGCGAAAATAAGAGGGAGAGATATTGCATGCAGCCTTACCCTTGCATATGCAAAAAAACTATTTTCGAATTCGAACCCATAACCAACAAGTCACCAAGGTACAACTTTACCGCTGTTCCACAAAAACAAAAGTTAACCAAACTTGTGATGAAATCAATCCACACAGGTCAACAGTTAGGAACTGTTATAGAATGGGCCTACATTCACTTAGGCCCAACCCATATAATATCTTTATGAAGCCCAAACACCTCCATGAAATTCTGACCATAGTCAACACGAGGAATGTAGTTTATTACAAATACATGCTAACGGGCATATAATCATCCATAAGAAGTCTTGGGCCCTGACCTAAAGATTCTAGTCCAGAGTTGACACCTATATATACTACGTCATTATGAAAGGTGCACATTTATTACATCTCGTCATTTCAGTGGATTATGACTGACTTGAGAGTCGAAGTTCCTTTGCAGGTATCCTACCCCATTGCTTGTGCATTTCTGTCACTAGAGTCTCAGCTGGAATCAATCAGTTTGGATGAAGAAACAATCAGTTCGATCAAATCAACAATCAATTTGGACCAGTCAGCAACCTTTTCTGGACTCATAGCCTCATCCATTTCAGACAGAACAGGAACTAATCAGACTCTATTTAGTCTATTAGGGAGCCATACATTTCGAAGTTTGTTTTAACCTAAGGCAATACATGTTTGACTAAGTTGAAAATGTGAAAGTGGATAATAACAAGAGAAATGAAAATGGAGTGGGATAAAGGTTTCGATCTTCACACGTCACTCAAAAATCAATTTCAACTCACTTTCATACCATAGGAGTGTTCAAATTTCATATTATATGAGTTCCACTCCACTTTAAACCGTTCCACACTTTTACATTCTACCAAGCAGAGGTGAAGTAACCTTCCTTCCAAATCCTCCAACTCCTCATTTTCCAGTTACTCAAGAAAGCATAGCTTGTATTTAGACATAAAGCAAACATGCACCAAGATTTCTATCATTATAAGAATAAATGCCCACGGGAATTACATTGTCCCCAACAAGGTTTTTAAATACAGTCCACACAATCGCAATTTTGACTACAACATCAAGGTTTTTTTTGAGTCTCCACAACCACAATTGTGGCGGCTTTGGCTGCATTTGTTCGCAATTTCCCACAAATCAAAGTCCAATATAAAGTGAAAATTAGGGTTTCGTGAATATTTTTCCAGTTAATTGCATGCCAAAACAATGATCATAGTACAGTGCTAGATTTTGTAATCATGTGCCACAAAATTCAAAACACATAACAAAATGTTAAAAAAAATTATATAATTGCTATAGGTTACTTCGATCACCAACAACGCAAACCATATTATTATCCAAGATCAAAATTCAGAACCGAAACAAAGTAACCGAGAACCAACCGCTACGAAGGAGGAGGAGTTAACGGTGAGAAGCGAGATCTCGTCGACCTTGGGTCTGAACACGGAGATCTGAGAGTTCGCATTGGAGAGCGAGAGCCTCGTGTCGCACGGCGACAACTGAACGCTGTTGTTGTTGTTGTAGAAGAACTTGTCCTTCGGAGCGAACGCGATTCCGAACGTGAATCCGTCGGATCTCTGCACTCGCGTGTCCGTGCACGGAGCGAATACTCGGTTGTCATCGCCGGCGTAAGCCGGAAGCGCCGCCGCAAGCACCGCCACCACGATCGCCGCCGCTAGAACCCTGATAACCTCCATGGAAGAATGTACTAGAAGTTTTCGCCAAAACCACGCGGAGTCGCTCGCTGGGTGCGGTAAAGTGCGAATTTCGGTTTTCTCGCTTTAACTTCTTCTGCCGTTCACCGGTTGAGGAGGTAATGTCGTTTAGTGTTAAACGACTTCGAGTGTGTGAAACGACTCCTGAGAAAGTACTACAGATTTCCGTTTGTTGGAAGTTGGAACACCGTCCGCGCGCCGCGCTGGAGTCGTAAAGACGTTTTTAAATAAGACTTATAAATTTTAATTTGGATATTTTTCTCTATATTTTATTGCTTATTGAAGTTTTAAATTTAACAATTGATTTGTTCAAAAAAAGAATTTAAGAATTGATGCCATATTGAATAAAAATTATAAACAGATTTTATTTATATAAAAAATGTAACCAATGTTATAGCAAAAAATTATAGATATCAAATTTGAATAAATTAAAATATAAATATTAATTCCTTAATATTAAAAATCCAAACTCAAATAAATAAAAATTTAAACCCCAATATTTTACAACAAAAAAAATTAAATTTAGAGTATAATCAGAAAGATGGAGTGAAAATAAGTTGAATCTTACTAGATTTTTATTAGACTTGAATCTGAATTTTAATTAAAAGTATGTGACCTAATAATATTTAAATTTGTACTACTCTATATACAAAATAACATAACAAATAAATAAAAACCATAACGTGTATTTCATTTAAGATTTTTTGGGCTTGTGATAATTTAGTATACTAGTTTTTATGAATTTTTTAATTTTATTTTATTTTTCATAGTTAAATAAATTAGTGAAATTCTTTTTTTCTCCAAAATTTGTTACTTCCGCCTACACATAGCTTTGCAACGACTACTTTATACAAACATGTATTCAAATGGAATACAGTCCCTTGACCAAAAAATTACATTAAGGAAACACGAGTTTTTTTTTTTTTATCTCGAATTAAAAAAACTATCAAAAAGATTTACAATACTCATATATTTTAGTACATCAATCAACTGAATTAAATTTTCTTAACAAATGCAACACGAGTTGTTAAACAAATAAAAAGTCATATTATTTGTAAATTAATAAGAAAAAAGTAGTTTGTGTATTAAACTTAAATATAAATAAATTTAATTAATTTTATCTTATTTAATGTTATCATTCCTAAAATATCATTTATTTAATTCTATTTATATTTTAAAACACTTTTTTTTTTCAGGATAAGTTCCAATGAAAAATATTTTA
>PYAF01005856.1:763771-813218 GCA_007407185.1 Glycine tomentella | reverse complement strand
TTATATTTTAAAACACTTTTTTTTTTCAGGATAAGTTCCAATGAAAAATATTTTAGAAATAATCTTATGTTTCATTTAAGATTAGTAAAATTAAATATTTTCAGCTAACTTTCTTAATTAATATGAAATTAGTAATATTTTTTCATATATAAATTGAGAGAGAATATAAAATAATATGAACAAATAATATAATTTTTAATGCATAATAAATTTATTAACTTTATAATAATGTTTTAAATTACATTAACAATATTTTTTATTATTAGATGATACATATTTATTAGATTTTAATAATATTGATATTCTCATATAAATTAGTGTAATATTATATATATATATATATATATATATATATTAAGAAAGAAATTCCATTTATATGGATGGTGAGTTTTTTAGTCTCAATAGTGTGAGATGACTAACATAAAAGATGTGTTGTTATGGTAGAACACATGAGGTTGAATGTGAGTTTATAAAAGGTAATAACTTTGAAGTGTTGTTCATGAAAGATCATCCAATTTATTTTATTTTAGTCCTTCTAAATATATTTAATTTATGTTTTATATCAAATTTTTGTTTCAGTCCATCTTAATATATTTAGCTTTTGTTTTCGTCCCTCTAAATATATTTTATTTTTGTTTCAATCCCTCTATATTATAGGAACTAAAATAAAAATATGTATTTAGAGGGACTAAAATACAAATCCTTATATGTTGTTGATCAAAATACAATGAACACTTAATCAAATAAACCAAGAGGGAGGTGAATTGATTTAAACCAGAAATTTAAAATTTTTACTTAAAACAATTTGCGGAATATGCAATATGGATCGTATCACTTAAAATATTTTAAAATCAGAATCTTTCTTCAACTAAAATCACCCTTGGAATTCAAGTAATGCCAGAAAATAAATCTTGTTGATAATTCTTGATCACCTAAAAACAAACAATGAGAAAAGAACAGAATTAGAATAAAGAACTCAATGATCTATACTAGTTCACCTCTCAACCTTGGAGGCTACATCTAGTTACTTCCAACCAACTCTTGGTTAGAGATTCCAATAAACAAATATTATTCTTTACAAGTTTTTTTATAACAGATCTTCTTTGTCAAACCTAGACAAAGATACAAAATCTAAACCCTATAGATTTTAAGATTTAGAACCTGAGAACACTACTCAGTTCTACCCTCTAGAGAACCCTTCTCTAGATACAACTTCAAAGAAACTAATTTGTTTTAGAAATCAACACAAAAAACTTCAACAAACAAATGAACTAACACAGTCTTAAGTTCAAGAAAGATATCACCTCATGATCCTTTGTAAATGAATGAGATGAACACAAACAATCAAATAGAGTTTGAATGCATGAAAGTAGAGAAATGTCTTCTTGAAGACCTTTGTTTGAAAATCTTGCTTAAAACTTTGTCAACAATCAACTAAGACTTTTGTGTTTGGATGAAGATTGTTTTTCACTCAGAACGAATTCTTTCTCAGATTCTAAAGCTTTGGGAGTATTGGGTATTTCGTAGAAATGATTTCTGGTAAGTTACAAATCAATAGACCCACAATCTATTTATAGAAAAACAGATTTAACAGACTGTAATCGATTAAATCGCAAATGTAATCGATTAATTTATGAAATATAATTGATTAATACACCATTTAATTGATTAACTGTTATTAAGCTTTTTGGAAAATATTTATGAACATAATAATCGATTATATCGTCAAGTAATCGATTAAAGCAGCAAGACATAGATGTTCAAAAAGCTTATGTAATCGATTACGATCCATGGTAATCGATTAAAGCAGCACAACATGTTTTTCCAAATATATCCTATGTAATCAATTACAATAAATGGTAATAGATTAAAGCAGCAATGCATGGTTTTCATTTAACACTATGTAATCGATTACAAGAACACTGTAATCGATTAATGTGTTCTTCATGACTTTTCCAGATTTAAAAATGAAAGCATGTAATCGATTACAACATTAAGTAATCGATTAAAACAGTAAGTTTTTCATATTTCAAAAACTTCAACTATGAGAACATGAATTTTGAAAAACCATTTAACCATCTTAGTTTAACAATCAAAGATATGTATGCATGAGGATGATGATGCAAATGCATGAAGGATCATAAGGAAATAACTTGAGCCACTTAGACAATTACAAATGTCATCAATGATTGGGCATGTAAAAAGCTAAAACTTTAAGTTGTCATTGCTTCAATCTTCTTGCATATACCTTTAAATCCAACAGTTGATGTGTCATATATTACCAATATGACATATATTGTTGACGTGATATGCATTGCTGATGAAACATATGTAAATGAGTTGTTGATGCGGCATATGTTCTAATGTGACATGTCCAATAGGTTTTTGATGTTAGCATTTCTTCATACTTAAGGATTAATCTTTATGACAATGACAAAAAATAATAATTAAAAGACTAAAGGATTAACAAAAAAATTTATAAGAACCAACAAGTGAAAGACCCTTGAAAAATTCTAATTCAAATACATGTTCATAGCCACCAAGCATATGGATCAATTGGCTCAAAGTTGTTCTAGCTTAATTAGTGATTTTGAGTTCGAATTTGGGTGTGGAAATTGCATTAAATACTCAAGGGAATAATATTGTTGCTCATAACAATCCCAGGGATGTTCATGACCTAGCTTGCAGGGACGGATCCAGGAAATTAATGAAGGGAGACACTCAATAAGTTCAAATACATATGTTTTAATAACAAAAGTATATTACAATAAAAATAATTACAATGTCATCCTTCTAGGCCTTATTTTTGGAATTCCATCATAACTGCCTTATATCAATGCTTTAAATACATCTTTTTCAATATAAGACACTAAACAATCATTCAACAAATCATCCCCCATCCGATTACGAAGTACATTCTTGATGTATTTCATAGCTGAAAATGTTTTTTCCACAGATGCAGTTGCTACAGGCAAAGTTAATGCTAACTTTACAAGTAAATAAACCAAAGGATACACAATATGTTTTTTCTTTTCAACCATCCTCTTGGCATGATCAGATATTCTTTGCAAATTCAAAAAATCAGGATCACTTTGCACATCAACAATATGCGTGTCGAGCTGATATTCAATCATGACAAAATCTTTCAAATCAAAATCTGAAGGATAAAAGCTAGCAAATTCACACAACTTATTCTTGTCAAATGCCGAGAAAGAGTTGTACGGATATAAACATGCCATGCATTTCAACAAATTTGAATTAACTTCACTAAAACGATCATTCAACTCTTCAAGTTGAGTATCTATCACTGCATAAAATATGTCAACCTTAAAGTGATGCAGATGAGTAATTGGTCCTCTATGTTTTGTTCTCCCTTGTAATGCAAGTACACTTTTCATATCATGGATATCTATATCGTGTTTGATAAAAAATGCAGAAGTCTTCTGAAATAGATTATCCCACTCATTATCTCTCGTCTTCTGTAATAACGCCTTTGAAACTTTTACAAGAGTCATAGCATTCACAATATCTTGATCTTTTCTCTGAAATGCTTGTGACAACTCATTTGTTATTGCTAAGACCTTGATCATCAGGTTCAAAAGTAATACAAATTCAAAAGTTTGCATACGCATCATAAGGTCAGAGGCTTCAGACCTTTTTGCATGCATAAGGGTTGTATCGTCTTTTATAATTTCTAGCACATCACACACAGGATCAAACAATGTATACAAACTTACCAATGATCGGTAATGTGAGCTCCAAAGTGTGTCCCCTGGTCGTGACAAACTCATTTCTTGATTCAAGCCTCTCCCTGATTGAACATCATCGCTTGCAATACTTTTGACTAGCTCATTAAATTGTTTTTCTCTCAAAATATCTGCTCTTTTGCAAGAAGCACTAACTGCATTACACACCAAAGGTATAAAATTAAAGAAGTCAGTCAATGCGTAAACCTTTTTTGCACAAGCCACTAGAGCTAACTGAAGTTGATGTGCAAAATAATGAACATAGTAAGCATAATTATTTTCAACTAAAATCAAGCTTTTCAGACCACTGAATTGACCACTCATATTGCTTGTGCCATCATAACCTTGACCACAAATCTTTGTCAAGCTCAAACCATTTTTGACAAAAATTAACTCAATCGTTTCTTTAAGTGAACTAGCTGTAGTATTTGAAACATGAACAAGACCAAGAAAACGCTCAATAATGTCACCGTTGCAGTTCATATATCTTAAAACAATGGTCATTTGTTCTTTAATTGATATATAATGAGCTTCATCAACTAGTATAGGGAAGAAATTATCTCCAATAACTGAAATAATAGCTCTGGTAACTAAACTAGCAACAACATTAGTAATATCTTTCTGAATTGATGGAGCTATCATTTTGAGATTCTCTGGGGCATTATTCAAAGATACATTATTTACCTCCTCATTGCTTTCACAAAGGAATTTTACAAGCTCCACAAAATTTCTCTGATTCATTGAAGCATCTGTCTCATTATGTCCCCAGAAAGCCAAACCTTGTCGTATGAGATATCGAACACATCGAATAGAACCATTCAGACGAATACGATAATCATGTTTGGCTTTGTCAGAAATGCCAGACATAACAATGTCAATATGTTGATTTTGATTCATCAAATCTTTGGCAGTACTAAAGCACAACTTATGAGTGCTTTCAACTTTCCCAATATGTTTAATCAGTCGTTGTTTGTCCTTCCATTTACTAAATCCTTGTACCACAAATGAATCATGACCACCCCTTCCATCACCATGCTCACAACTAAATAGATAACAATGCAAGCAAAATACAACATCACTATACTCCAATCAAGTTCCAAACTCATTGTACCATTGAGGATTAAATCTATGCATTTTACCCCCAATTAAGGATTGAGGTAAGTTGTCAAGTTTTGGTTGACAAGGACCATTCGTTAGATAAATTCTTCGAATCATTTCCCATTCTTGATCACTCTTCACAATGCTCATAATAAGAAGTCTTTTACCCGAATCAGGAACATACAAATCATTTCCCTTTCTTGAACACTCATTTTGTTTATCTTGAACTAAATCAATAGATGAAGAAGATTCACATCGAGAATGTTTAGCACGACTACCACTTGATTTTGTAAAAAAAGAACCTAAATACCTTTTCATCCTAAAAAATAAAAAATGACAAAAATAAATCAGTATATAAACTAGTTATCTAACCAAATCAACATAACTAGGTAACTAACCCAATCAATTATATATCACAAATAATTAAATCATAAAGATGCTTAAACTTAAGAGAAAAAAGACAAACAAAATCAAGCAAAAATGGTTGCTCAAATAGCAAACCTATAAACTATGTGTATGGCCAGATTGAATTAGGAGAAGCTAAATTCATTCTACCTTTTTTTTTCTTGGTGCTGAAATTTAAAGTTTCATTACAAAAATCAGGGCTACAAGGATCAAATTCTAGATTACTTGGTCCTAAAGGCTTTGATTATATGTCATGAATTAACAATTCCAAAAGTTTAAGCTATTTGGCAAAGACAAATGAATGGTTGGATATGGCTGAGAAAGTTATCATTATTGGTTCACAACAATTGTGCAGGTTGTTACCAATTAAACTTCTGTGTAGCAGAATGAATATTAATAGTTGGGAGTGTGAAGTGTCTATGGTTTACCTTACAAACATCTTTTCAAGGATAATGGATGATGGTTTGCATTACAAACATATCAATTTTTTTTCTTTTCTTTGTTTGGTTTTTGGTTGAAATAGGTAGGAATGGCAAGTGCCTTGGACACGTTTTGTGGCCAGTCATATGGAGCAAAGCATTATCACATATTATTGTTAGGCATACACTTGCAGAGAGCCATGTTAGATATAAAGCTATTTATAAACTTTCACCTACAACTTTAATTTTAGGGAAAATCCGTTCATTTAGAGTGTTAAATCCTCTAGAAGTTCGATACTTTCTGCTGTCAACATCTTCAACTACTTTTGAATCCTTATTATTGACTTTGGGGACTCTAAAAGATGAAATTAAGATTCTGGATTAAGTTCCAAAACCAACAGTAGCGATGTTTAAAATTTCATTTCATCTTCTAAATTCCTAAAGTCTATAATACAATTATAAAAATCAATTGATGTTTAAAATTAATTGTTAGTGAGACTGAAATTTAGAGGGGGAAATGTCACTGAAAAGCTCATTTTAGAAAAAAAGCAATTAATTTTTTCACAAATCTCACACCACAGCTTCATCCGCAACACAACAACAAACCACAAAATAAAAAATTTCCAAGAAACATTGATAAAAGGGGCTTCAATATAGATCCACCCTCTATAGCAATCATCAATCATTCAGGGCATAGAAAATGGAAATTCAAACAAACAAGACAACAAAATTAACAAATAATAATAATAAATAGAAAAAGCAGTTTAATTGAAAATGGAGGAAGAAATTGAGTTACCCGTTATGTGTGTATTGTGTATAGGTTCGGAATGAGGCAGATTATGGAAAACACGAGAGCATTCAAAGGATGGAGATTGTGTGGATTGTGTGAGGGTTCAGAAGGACCACAACACCACGCGTTCTGAGCAATGTAGAGCTGATATTTTGTAATTTTTTTTTTACAAATAAGGGTATATTTGTAATTAAATGTCAAAATTTAAGGGGGGACACTTGTCCCCCAATCTTATATGTAGATCCGCCCTTGCTAGCTTGTCCTATTGGCTCGACCTAGTTTAAAGGGACATTCAATAAACTATACTTGATGCATTTTAAAGACAAATTAGGTTATACTTTGAGTCATCCCAACCCAATTTCATGTCATATATATATATATATATATATATATATATATATTGATATTATTTATCATAAAATATGTCACAAAATTCACTTTATCAAAATTTCAAGTCAGATAGAAACTTAAGTAAGCACATCCCAACCCATTCTATGAATATTTGTAAGTGATTTTATCTAGGGTTGTTAACTTGGTCAACCCACCTCTAATATGCCTTAAGCATGATAACACACGTTGACATGTCGGGAGGAGCGAGTTAGGAAACATAACCCACTCTCCTTAGAGGTGGGTTGGTGGTAGGGATGGAGGCAGGAAAATATAATTTATGAAAAAAGAATATAAAAAATTCCTTTTAATAAACACATGAGAAAATTCTTCTATTAAAATTAATTAAGATTTATAACATTTGTTAACATGATTTATAAAAATTAAAAGAAAAAATATATCAAATTTTTAATTATGAAAGCAGTCACTGAATTTAAACCGTTATAGTCAATTACTTTCAATGCAACAATAAAAATATAAAATTATTAAAAAAATAAAGAAATAAGAGGTGGAAAAAAAAGTAATCAAGAGACGTGAATAAAAACATTTAGATAAATTTAATATAACTCTTTATTAAGACATGTTTGATTGAAATATTATAAAATAATATTATTGGTAAGGATTATTTAATATTATAAAATTATATATATGAAAATTATTTTATTGAGCAATATTGGATCTAATACAATGACAGTAAATTATTTTAATCAATTTTGGGTCAAACACATACGTGTGATTAAAGATGACAAAGAAAGATTTGAAATTGGAATAAGTCACCCGCAATAATTTTTTATTTTCTAATAGTTGAGTAAGAAAAATAAATATAAAGGGAATAATAATACCTAAATCACAAGCTCCTTAATTTTTATGGCATCACTACATCAACTACTGTGTGCAATTAAAAGAAGAAGAAGCCAAAGTATAGAATCAAATTTGTACTTCTCAACTTCTATGTAGTGACTCGAGACTCTCAAGGTACCGCTTAGACAAAACTCGTGTGGTGGAAATCTAAAAAGGTTGACTGGACACGGATAGAAATTAATTCACTAATTGCGTATATCAAGGTCATAATTGAATTTTACAACTAATTTATTCCTATATTAAGTACAGTTTTTCAAAAATTCGATATTCATAGACTCCTATAATTTATTACACAAAAATATCCTATAATTTAAATTTTATGTAAAGAATCATGTATAGTATACTAAGTAATCATTTCATTTATGATGCTATCAAATGGTTACAAGCAAAGTTTGAAAACCCGGATTGACCCGGTCAGTCTGCGACCCGGTGGCTAGATCAGGTCGAGTTTGTTGCTCGATCAGACATGTTTTCAATCCAAAGCGACCCAGTCTGGTCTGTGGTCGAACCGGTGACCCGTCGACTCAGATCGGGTCATTTATCCTTTTTTTTCTCTCCTATGGAGTGTAGAACAATGTCGTTTTGATTTCTAGGTTTTTTATTTTAGAAACCCTGATCCGTCATCTTTTCATTCTCTCTTCGTCACAGCTTATCTCACAACTTCTAGGTTCCTTCCTCTCGCAGCTTATCTCACGGCGCCATCGTCCGGCATCCCAAAGGTATACTTCTTCTCTAAACTGTATTTGCTTCTTCTCTTGTCAAAGCAAAGACTGCTACATGTTTGTTTCAAGGTAAATTTGGAATTTGGTTTTTGCCATTTTGTTCCTTCATTATTTTCCAATGTGATTGTGTGTGACTATGTGTGCCTGTGCGTGTGGTTCGGTATCTTGAGCGGGCCTACATAAATAACTTATTACACAACCTTGTAGTCGTACTGTTACCCCCTTTCCCTTATTGTGTGAAAAGGATTATTGAACTATTACGTTTGGCAGTTGAAAATCCTATTGTAGATGTGGTGCTCTGTTTGCTTATGGGATTTCCATAATCCCAACTGCCTTGCATGTCATGTGTAACGCAGTTCTGATATTAATAGGAAGCACTTGTGAACAACACTTGTCAATAGGAAGAGAGAAGTGTGCATGCTCAGGAACACAGTTCTGATTTTAATTGGAAGCCAATAACACAGGTACAATTTTTTTAATATTTTTTTATTATAGCCTGAGTCATGTGGGTCAACTAATGATCCACCGGTTCAACCATTGACCCGGTGACCCAGTGCCATGACCAGGTTAGTCATCGGGTCAATTTTTGAAACTATGGTTACAAGAGTTACTGATTGACAAAGTGGTTATTGTCTTATTGAGGTCATTGCAACGTGTTGTCTCTTTTTGGCACAGTGGGAAGGATGATGCCTTAAAGTTTGGAAGAATATTAGGTTTGTGTAGGAATCTCCTTTCGTCTTTACCAAACTATCATGTTAGTTTTGTTCAAGGACAAACTAATGTAGCTGCACATGCCATGACTATGATTTCTATGTTCTGTGTTGGTCCTCATGTTTATAATTATATTTCATCATGTATTATCAAACAGACTTTTAATGATATAATATTATGAGTATGTTGCTATAAAAAAGTACTCATCTTATTTCATTATGGGTCATCCTCTTAAGATTAATTTGAAAGATTAGAAACAGACAACTTAACTAGTTAACCTAACTCAATGCACTTTCAACCCACTAGATTAGCAAGTTAGGAGAGTTTGTGGGTTAAATTATCTAACATGTCCTATCATTTTTTACAGGAATGGCAAAGTGGGCCAGCCCACCCAAAACGGATCGGGCTGGCCCAACCCACCAAAAAAATGGGTCGGGCTGGACTGGCCTACTTTTGCAAAGTGGGCTAGAAATGCTAGCCCGTGCCACTTTAAGGTGGGCCAGCGGGCCAACCCACCTAAAATAAAAAAGTTTAAAAAATTAAAAAAAAAGACAAAAAAATTGTTAAAAAATACAAATATAATTAATTTATACAAAAAATTAATTTTAATTCATCATGAAATGCTGATTCAAGTGAAACTGCTCCAGGATGATACTAGTAATCTAAAGATTCTCATTTCCTACCATTTTTCTCGTCTTTCTCTTGTTTATAAATCACAAGATTAAGCAAAGAATAAAGAACAAATCCAAAAATTACATCCTCTAGAAACTACTAATATAATTCTATGTGTAACAACATTATAGTATTATTAAGAATCTGCTACCACAACAGATCCTTACAAAGTGAATAAAAAAAATACCTTGCGGTCCAATTTCAATAAAATAAGAACAACCATGAGACAAATACACCATAGTGACCATATATCCTAATTGCAAAACATCTCAATTTGCCACAACAAATGGGTAGTAAAGCAAAAGTGCAAAACTTTATTGCAAGAATATTTCCAATTCCTATAATTATGAGACAGACAGCAAATAATTGTTATCATCATCATCATCAGACAAAGGAATAATAATACACACATAAGCTAGCCAGCAGATGCAGAAATCTAAACTCAACAAACGATAGTAATATTGGATGTCTATGAAGTGTGAACAACGAACACATACCTCAGTCACCAGCAGCAACAGAAATGACATGTAGAGTGAACCCTTGCCTTGCATTGCCTGCATCAAATTATAACTAAGCTATGAAACGCTATACTCACTCGGAATCCCAAATTCCCAATCTTAACACTTAAAAAAAATTAGAAACAAACAATCATGAATTTCATTTTAACCACACCTTATATTCCTGATTGAATGGACCGGTAGAATATGATAGAATAAAATTGAACAAAACCTAGCTAACCAACTACTGATTAACTTACTAATTACATAATTAATTGAATTTTATTTAACTGTAATAGCTCTTTCATTGCTCTGCTTTCATATTAGGTTGTCTTGGATTTCCTAAGGCATTTGCATTCAGATATACACAATCGGTGCGACAAAATTTATGGGCAGGGTGGTTAATATTGGCCATTCGGTTCAATTTTACAAATAGCTCATGAACGATTACAATCTCAATCCCAATTAACATCAAGACATGAAATTCATGAGCCAACACCACACAGTTGAAAATACACCAACGAATCTATCTGGGTACAAGCATAAACAACTAGAAGCGCGCAACGTTCGACTTTTTTGGCGTTTGGCTTAAACAAGGAATCTGTCTGGGTACAACGAATCTGAAAATTATAAGAAGAGAAACTCACCTCTTATGGTGTTTGGCTTTTTTGGGACTAGAGGCCTTGAGTTTGGCGACGGGGCAGCCGCAAGGGGCCCGGAAAAGCAGAAGTGCGAGGTCATTAGGGGGAGCCATTACGGAATGAAGCATAGAAGAACATGGACCTGGGAGCGGGAGCACTGGAAGTCTGGAACGTCGTGGTCGCGGTCGGCCGATCGCGGAGCTGGAGACGTGATGCACGGTCAAGAGTGGAAGAGGACAAGAGGTCGCGGTCCATGTCATCAAGCTCTGGCCTCTAGGATTCTAGGGTTAGGGATTCAAAAATCAAAATCGTCGGTGCATGAACAGTATGAGTTATAGCCCAAAATTAGTAAATCACTCACTTCTTCTCAGCCTCCCTCACTCAGTCACTCTCAACCACTCATTTAATTACCTATTAAATATTTTATTATTTTTTATTGGTGGGCTGGCCCAACCTTGGCCCACATTTTTGTGGGTCGGGTTGGCCCGACCAGTTTAATAAGTGTGGGTTGAAAATTTCAGTCCGACCCATGTTCTTTCACGGGCTGGCCCGTCGGGCCAGGCCCATTTTGCCAACCCTAATTTTTTATAGGGTTTTAATGACAGGTTAGGTTGGTTGGTGCACTCACCAAAATCTAGAGTAGACTAACATCAGGGTAGACCGTTGTCAGGATACGCTCTATGATCTCCTACGTTGGATCTGTAGGTGTCCTATACCAGAGGAATGAGAGAGGATACCTGCAAAAGGGACTTTGACACTCAAATAAATATGTGAGTGAGCTGAGAATGAATGGAAAGTGAAGGTAGAACCTAATTATTTATAATGTTGGACGGGAGCCTTGGGTCCTTGTTTGTCAGGATTGTTACAGTGGCATAACAACTTTATAGATAACTTGTGGCCACTAGATAAGTGGGTCTTGCTAGTTGATAAGAGGATAATAATATTATCATTAAAATTCAAATATATCAACACTTTATCAGCCCAATAGCCCGGCTGATGAGTGAATAATATCTATGCTCAGGTACTAGGGTTGACAAGGAGGCCGGACGTGTACATTTTAGCGCCACATCACTTGCCACGTCAATTTGTGCACCCAGACAGTACACAAGCCCCCTAAGCTCTAAGTCCAACTTGTTGGCGAAAGAGATTGTCTAGTGTTGAGAGTGGTAACCTTGACGGGTTTAAGGGTTGTGGGCTTATCAAGCCCCCTAGCTTGGACAAACGTTGTCCGGGTTAGAACTGACAGATTGTCTAGGGTGAGCGTGCTTCTCGTCCTTTTAGGTGAAGTCACATGTTCCATGTGAGAAGCCCCTGTATTTGATAATTTTAACCTTCTAACAGTTAGAATGTGCATTGAAGAGAGGCGTTTCATTTTACCTGAGGTAGTCGCGTGTTATGCATGCACATTTCCCTTTTACACGTGTCACTTCGTGAGATGGCATATCTTAAAGATGCGTTACATGGTTTGATGGGGTTACATCGTGGCACGAGTTTTTAGGGTGTTATTTCAACTCCTGCTAGTTATTTAGGTTTTTGTCATCATCATGCTTAAGCACTTCTTTCACCTTTGTCTCTACAACTTCTTGCTCATACTATCGCGTTCTTTGCAACTCCAGGCAAAGGCTTTCTAGAATCATTGGGTCTTTCCTCCACACTTCTTTCCTTCTTCCGATTTTCTTTTTCACTTCATGTATTCCTCATTCTCCGCTATGTCTTATGTTTCTAATTCAGCACAGGGCATAGATGAAAGTGATTTCGGGGGTTCTATACATCAACCCCTGGTAGAGTGGAAGGTTGTTCCCATTAGCAATTCCTCGTCATAGGAATCACCTCATGAAACTTTTGATAGCGGGTCCTTCTCCTTCGAGAGGTTGATGGACCCGGGCAACGTTGGTGAAGGTAGCTCCTAGCTTTGTGAAGGGGTGAGCCCCCCTCTGCTCCTCTGGAAGAAGAACCTACCCCCGTTATCAAAATCCTTTCCTCTTCCCCTTCAACAACTATGGGAAGAGATGGCACTGGTGGAGTTAGGGTTTCACCTTGAAACATGCATTGTCGTAGTGCCGGAGTGCCCTCGTCCCCTCCCTTCATTGCTGGTTTCGAATGGGTGAAGGATGATGTTCTGAAGTATCGCTCCTCGATAACGTCCTCCATGGATGTTAGAGCTCTATGGCGCCAACTTGGGCTGGCCAAACCCTGTGACTCCCACAAGATGACTGTTTAGGCTTACCGGAGGATGAGTTTCCATTCATGTGCGCTACTTTAGGGTGTCCACCCTTCTTCTATGTCTACCACTACATGTTAAAGGTCCTGAACTTGACCCTTCCGTTGAACACCTTTCAATGTCCCCTGCTGAGGAGCTTGAACGTGGCCCCTTCCCAACTTCATCACAACATTTGGGCAATGGTGAAGGCCTTTGAGGTCCTGTGTCCATTCTTTAATATCAGACCCAACATGCTTGTGTTCCTTTACTTCTTCCAAATGAAGCTGACCTGGAAGATTGGTAGGGTGTCACTAAACAACATGTCCAGGAAGATGTTCGAGTTTAACTCGAATGTGTTTTGAAGATTCAAGGACTTTCTTTAAGTCAAGGCAACCACTGTTATTACAGATGAGTTTCCCCTGATACATGATGAGAATAAGGAACCTCACTTCCCCTTTTATTGGCAATCAGACCCCACAAGGTTCAAATCCTTTGATGAGCGTCTGATGTCTCAGAAGGAGAGGGCAGAGAAGGCTATCTTGGAATGATTGCTAGCTTCGCTTAACGCACAAGCCATCCTATCATTATCCTCGACAGGCAACCCCCTTATTGTTTTGGATGGTAAAGTGTCTTGCCTCTCCCTCTTTTGAGTTTGTTTAGTATGACTTTATCTACCTTTTTTTTTATGTATTCGTCTATTTTTGCAAGTATAATGGGTGATTTTGCATGGCGACTCTTGGTAAAGTAGGTTGGAACTGCTAGTGATGACGTGCCTCCTTCCCCCCATCATTCCTGAGCCTTCTGTCGGGGAAGGAGGTCAGATTGAAGCTAGAGTTGACCCTCCTCGAGCTTTTGAAGCTGACAGGATGAAGTTATCAAGGTTACAACCGACATGCTTCCTCTTGAACCAACCAAGAGGAAGTGCAATGAAGGGGCTAGGGGTCCAAATAGCGCAAGAAGTCAAGGGCCCCCTTCAGTCTTCAAGCTCTGGAGCAGACTACCGGGTTGATGTACGGTTCTAGTCGTCCTTCCCTTGCCGACTCCCAAAGTCCACCTTCCGCCCCCTTGACTGCTAAAGTTGTGGTTGTCTCTGATCCCCTTATGCCTCTAACTCCTCCTATTCAGGCGGTTCCTGCTCCTTCTTCCCTATGCCAGCTACGTCAGACTCTTTGGCTGTTCTTATTTTTGCTCCTTCTTCTTCTACTGCGGTGCCATTGCTTAGCACTAGTATGGCAATAACTAGTGTTTGGGCGAACCTGCCTCCTCCTTCCTCGGCCTTGCCACCCTTTGCTCAAACCATCTCGCCTTAGGCTATACATGCCTTCCTCTTCATTGCGTCCAACTATTTCATTGGACCATGTATATACTTCTCAGGAGTCAAATTCGCTGTGGAGCATGGGCTATAAACCCAAACAGAGGATGCCTATTGATTTTGTATCCCCCTTTGATCAAAACCTCATTTGATCAGTCGAGGTGCAAAACTCTGCTGATGCAGCGAAGGTTTTCCTTCGGAGGAGTTTAGCCATATTGGAGGAGAATGGACAAAGGCATCAGGAGGCTTTGAATAAGATTACTACCAATTGGAGAGCCACTGCTGGGATTGTATGGAGAGTGAAGCTTCCAAAGTGGCCAATGCTATTGTCGTCTTTGCTAAAGCCGTCAGATCTAACTACCAATTATCGTCTAAGGTCAATGATGTCTTTACTAAGTTAGTGAGCACAAGACTGGATGATGGCAATGTGTTCGACCATTGCCAAGATTTATTGAAGGAAAAGAATGATTTGACAGGGCAAGGTGGAGTGCACTACTGAAGAAAAGGAAGAGCTTAACGCGATAATAGCTGAATCTGCCAAGATAATTGCTGATCTCCAAGCACAGTTGAGAGAGTTGAAGCTCACTGTGTCCATCCTCCAAACTAAGTTGAAGGAGTCCGAACTTAAGGCAGCCGAGGAGAAACAGGCGAATAAGGAGCCGGAGAAGGAAATTCTAACGTTTAAAAAGGAGGTTGTGGAACAACACGAGAAGGGATTCTTCAAGGCCGTCAGGCAGGTCGGGTTCTTTACTGAGGGTCTTGACCTAGGTCTTTTTGACCCATTTAAAGTTGTGAAGGACGGTTAACTGCTTGATGAGAAGGAGATTGTTACTGAGGATGATGACGGCGAAGAAGAAGATGATGGGACCGATGTTTAGGCTGTGTTTCCTTTGATTTTTCTTTATTTTGTTGGTTTTATGGCCGCATTTGCCGTGTAACTTTGACAATATTTTTTTTGGTTAATGCATTTTCTCTTTATTATTGTTGTAACTTGTGTTGTGGACTTGCATGTTGTCCTCTTGTATTTATACAACATTACACCTTTGATACTTGTCGTAGGATAATGAGAGTGGTTCTTTGCGTTAGGCGTGATTTTGCCTTACTTGATGGATTTGTATGAAATAGAGAACGAGATAGCATCTCACCATCTCAGGTTTGATTTCAACCTGTTTAAAGGTCTTGCCCAGTCATCTCGTGTTAACTTGGTGATGCACCTTTTTTTTCGCTTTGCAGAGCTTCTTACCCAAGGTCGTGGGGACTTACTTGAGTAGTGCATTAAGTTATTTTGGCTCTTGACTATGATTTTTCCAAAAGTGTTAAAGATGAACCTTAGGGACAAAGAGGCTTACCAAGGCCAGACCTTGGGTTTATCGAGCCTCTAGAGATTCAATCAAGGACGCGTCCGTCCTGGGTTTGGCGAGACTTACCAAGGTGGACCTTGGGTTTGATAAGCCTTTGGAGATTTGACCAGGGACGTGTTCGTCCTGGGTTTGGTGAGACTCATCAAGGGTAGACCTTGGGTTTGACGAGCCTTTGGAGATTAGACCAGGGACGGGTTCGTTCGGGGTTTGGCGAGACTCACCAAGGGAAGACCTGGATTTGACGAGCCTTTAGAGATTTGATCACGGACACATTCATCTTGGGTTTGACGAGACTCACCAAGGACGGACCTTGGGTTTGACAAACCTTTGGAGATTTGACCGGGAACGTGAGTATATGCACAAGGAAAATAATAAAGACTGAAGGGAGAAGGAATTTTATTTAGTTCACTCATTTGACTACAAGTTCCCTCTATTCCTCATGTATGCCTCAATAAAACCTCAAGCTAAAACCTTGATTTTTCTCTTTTGGGACAAAAGACTTGAGTAGGAAAAAGAGTACAACACCTGGGCTGGTTGTGGATCAGATGAAATAGAATTTTAGATGGGTAGCATTCCATGTTCTTGGAATTGCTTTTCCATCTAGTTCTTGTAGTCTGCATGCTCCATTGTCTAAGCTCGCCACTACCCTAAATGGACCTTCCCAGTTGGGTCCTAACTTTCCTTCTCATGGGTCCTTTCTTGCTTCACCTTGAACTCGCCACACTTGGTCACTAGGCTGAAAGGCTCGAGGTCTGACCTTGGTATTATATCTTCTTGATGCTTAGAGTTTGGTGGCCTCTTCCTTGATTATGACCATCTCTTAGACTTCGTTCTTCATCTCTAATTCCACCCTCATATATTTCTTTGTTCTTTTGTGCATGGAAAAACAACTTTCTTGCAGTATGTAAGGCGAAAAGGGGTCTCGTTAGTTATCGTCTGGGGTCAACAGTGATAAGCCCAAAGTATGCTGGAAGGGCAGACTGCCTACTTCAGCTACAATCAAAAAAACCTTGAGTTCCTCTTTCCACAGACCCTTGGAGTTGTCGAGTCTTGTGCGTTGGGCCTTAAGGATAACCGTGTTTGATACTTCTGCTTAGAAGTTTGTCAGGGGATGTTCGACAGAAATCACGAGGTGCTTGACACCTAGCCTGGACAAGAATTCTTCATAGGCTTGAGCTTTGAATTGGGTATTTTTGTCGATGATGATGGCTTAAAAAAGACCATATCTGCATACGAGGTGCTTCCAAGTGAACTTCTCTACCTCATTGGCTGAGATTTCTTACAGTGGTCTTGCCTCGATCCACTTAGTGAAATAGTTAATGGCAACCAACAAGAACTTGACTTGTCCTGGGGCTTTTGACAACGAGCCTAGTATGTCCATCCCCTACATGGAAAAAGGCCAAGGCGAACTCAAGTTATGGAGGTTATCGAGGTTGTGCATGGAACATCTGCACCTCGTCGTGAAGTTGAGGGTGTTGGCCAATAGAAGCCAACGCGTATTACCTTGGATGCCAAGGAGTGACCCCCTATATTGAGGCCGTAGATTCCTTCATGTAATTCTCATATGACGTAGTCTGCTTGTTGGTTGTTTAGACACTTAAGCAAAGGTGCTATCAACCCTTTTCTGAATAGTTCTCTATTGAGGATGATGTAGTAACTAGCCTTTCTTTTTAGGCATTGAGCTTCACTTTCGTTTGGTAATAACACCCCTTGAGTTAAGAAGTTCTTGTAGGGGGTCATGACTTCCTTGGTGTCTATTGATGGTGCTTGGAGTGTCTCCTGGATTATGCTCTTGACGTGTCCAATCTTCTTGGTGCTTGCCAGCTTGGAGAGCAACTTTGCCCTAGTGTTGCTTTCCCTAGGTATGTGGTACATTTCGAAACAATTGAACTCATCAACCAGGGTTTTTACGGCGTGATAGTATCTGAGTAGAACTGCCTCATTGGCTTGCTATCTATTTGCAACTTGTCCCTAGACAATCTGCAAATCACAATAGCACCCGAGTTTCATTGCACCCACTTCTTTTGCTAGCTTTAGACTTGGTATGAGTGCTTTATATTCGACATGGTTATTTGATGCCCTGAAATTGAATTTAAGGGCCTGTTCCAAAGTGATGTTATTGGGTCATTCAAGGATAATAACTACCCCCACTTCCTTTCACGTTGGATGCACAGTCTACGTATAGGTTCTACTAGTCTTGAGTAGGTTGGACCATGCCGGTGAATTCTGCTAGAAAATCTTCCATGAAATGGGTATTCATGGGATCGCGAGGTTTATATTGGAGGTCAAACTTTGACAGTTCTACAGACCATGCTACCATTCTCCCTGCCAGCTCAGGCTTTCGCAACACTTTCCTGATAGGGTGGTCCATCTTGACAATGACGAGGTGACTCTGAAAGTATGACCTGACGCATCAGGCAAAGGTTATGAGTGCTAATGCCACCTTCTCGATCATTTGGTACCGCTTTTCCGCATCATGAAGGACACGACTAAAAAGATAGATGGGTCTCTGGTGCTTTCCATCTTCTTGGATGAGGGCTGAGCTGATGACCTCTTTTGCTACTGAAAGGTAAAAGAGTAGAGGTACTCCTGGCTTTGGTAGACTCAAAATCGATGGTGTCATGATAGTTTGCTTAAAGGCTAGGAAGGCTTGCTTATAGGCCTCGACCCACAGGAATGACTTAGTTTTCCAAAGTAGCTTGTAGAATGGACAAAAACGTCAGTCTACCGTTTAGCTTTTGAACTTCTCTGACGTTGGCAAGACTATGCATTTCTAGTATTGATGTACACTTGTCAGAGTTAACTTCTATTCCCTGGTGGGTGATCATGAAACCTAAGAATTTTTCGCCTCCAACTCCAAAGGTGCATTTTTCGGGATTGAGGCGCATGTACTACTTGTGAATCTCTCTGAACACCTATTCCAAATCTGTCACATGTTAGGCCACACTATGAGACTTGACGACTATGTCATCCACATAGACCTCGACATTCTATTCTATTTATTGTTTGAAGACCCGATTCATAAGCCTTTGGTATGTGGCTCCTGCAATCTTGAGTCCAAAGGGTATGACCCTACAATAGAAATCAGCGTCTTCAATTATGAAGGCGATTTTTTCCTTGTCTGGAGGGTGCATCTCGATTTGGTTGTACCTTGTGTAAACGTCCATGGAAGCTCAATAATTGGAATTTGGACGCTTCATCCATAAGCTTGTCGATGTTGGGCAATGGATATGCGACCTTGGGGCATGCCTTGTTGAGGTCAGTGTAGTCAGTGCACATACACCATTTCCTATTGGCCTTCTTTACCATGACAATGTTGGCCAACCAGGTCAAGTACCTAACCTCTCTGATAAAATGAGTTTTGAGTAACTTGTCAATCTTTTCCCTGATCGCCTTTCATCGCTCTTCTCCTGCATTTCTCTTTTCTGTGATACTAGTTTGGCCTGAGGACAAATGACCAATTTGAGGCTTATTATGCTGGGATGGATACCTGGCATATTGTAGTATTTCAGCTATATGCTTGTACTCGTGACTGGTGAGATTCCTGTTGAGCTGAGTGCATTGCCTAGGTTTGGGTCCAAGATGTAGCTTGACGTGCTCTTCGATTGGTTTTGGTCCTTTATCAATAGTATCATCGTAACGGTATACGTCGAATACGTCATCTTGAATTCCCATTGTTGTTTCATAAATGGTCAAGGTCTTTATTGGGGATTCCTCATCCACGCTCATGACTTGATTGTTGCTGTCACCAAAGGTGGGATGGGACTCGCCTGGCTCTTTGATACAAGGATAAGAAGCCACCTTCAAGCTCTTAGCGTAGCACTGTCAGGCCTACTTCTGGTCTACCTTGACAATTATGATTTCGCCCGTCAAGGTCGAAAACTTCATCTTGAGGTGTGGTGTAGAGACAATAGCTCTGAGCTTATTTAACATTTTCCTGCCAATCAAAGCAAAATAAGAAGTATTTGCATCAACAATTAGGCACCTTATAGTGAAACTCCGTGAGAGCTTGCCTTGACCAAAGGTGGTCATTAGGTCTACATAACCTCTAGTTTCCACTCTCTCTCCAACAAAACCAAGGAGTGGTCCATAGTGTGGTTGAATCGTTTTAGGTGATACTTCAAGTCTTTGAAATGTATTCTAGTAAAGTATATTTATGGAACTGCCTTAGTCAATAAGGACTTTAGATACCATGGAATTGGCGATAACAATGGAGACAACCATGGGGTCATCCTGGTTGATGGGGTTGATGCCTTTGAAATCTTTGTCGATGAATGTTATGGGCGGGAGGCTTCTCGGTGATTGTATGTTGACGCAATTGACATCAATATCTATGATGTCGTGGAGATGACGCTTTCGAGACTGGCTAGGTAGCCCTCCATAGGAAAATCCGTCCGCAATGGTGTTGATTACACCTCTAATTTGCTGGGCGAGTTCGTCTTCTTTCTCTTGTAGGGGTTGACGTTCACGCCTTTGTGGGTGACGCCTCTGTCTCACTCTCTCCTCCGTTCGATCCCTCTTTCTATCAGCATCTTGACTCTTGCGATGGTCATCCTGATGCCCCCCAGACTTGCCTCTACTTTAGTTGTCATCAGGTTTCTTTACGAATTGGGTTAGGTATCCGGCTTTATGAGTTCCTCAATCTTGACCTTGAGGACCTAATTGTCTTCAGTATCGTGGTCGTGGTTGCGATGGTACCTGCAGTGCTTAGTTCTGTCTAGTCTAGGTCTGGGAAGAGGTATGGGGGGTAACTGTATGGGTATCTCCATGTTGAAGGCTTCTTTGAGAATAGTGGCTCGATTTGTTATCAAGGGTGTATAACGCCTGTCTGGTTTGTGTCTTTTGTCTGACTTGTGTGAGTCGATCCTTAGGCTATTTTTGCCTTTCTCCTTCTTTTGTCTAGTTTGTCGAACTTCATTTTTGAACCTTGGCATTTGTTCCATCTGAATGTAATCTTTGGCTTGTTTTCATAACTCGTCCATGCTGTTGGGACAGACTATCAACGAACTTACCAGGTTGTAGGGCGAGCAACATGGAGTGCAATGCCACAATAGGATTAAGATTCCTGATTTGGGCAACAAGTCCCACGAACTTGCGAAATGACTCATCGTCTACCTGACGTAAACTGGCTAGGGCAGTCGAAGTCAGGTGGTGTGACTGGCTCGTCTCATATTTAGAATTGAAACGCTCAATAAGGGTGTCAAGGATGTCTATTGACCTTGGAGGGATTCCTTTGTACCTTGTCAATGTCGCCCCCTTAAGGGATGTAGGGAAGACTCGACTCAGGATCGCGTCGTCATTGGTGTAGAGATTAGCCTGGGTAAGGAACACATCCAGGTGTTTGTCGGGATCAGTGGTTCCGTCATAGCGCTCCAAGTTGAGCGGTTTCCAACCTAAGGGCAGGTGGACCTCCATGATTTGATCGACAAAAGGATGTCGCCGAGTCGTCTGTTCTTCATGGTGATGTGCATGCGAGATGTTGTTATCATCTAGGGTATTGTTGGTCTGACTGGGATGTGATTCACCCTTGGTGTGCTCATTGATCGTGTGAATGAAGTGTTTGTCCCCTTGGGCGCATCTCACATGAGCCTCTAACTCATCGTGGTCGGCCTTCAATTTTCTGAGTTCCTCCTCATGGCAGCCTTCATATTCAAATTGACGTCAAGGTAGACTATTGCCAGGGATAGCTCCATGATCTCCTACGTCGGATCTGCAAGTGTCCTCCACCAGAATAATTAGAGAGGGTACCTGCAAAAGGAACTCCGACGCTCAAGTAAATATGTGAGTGAGCTGAGAATGAATGGAAAGTGAAGGTAAAACCTGATTATTTATAATGTTGGACGGGAGCCCTGGGTCCTTGATTGTCGAGATTGTTACAGTAGCGTAACAACTCTATAGATAACTTGTGGCCACTAGATAAGCGGGTACCTGCCATTTGATAAGAGGATAATAACAATTATCATTAAAATTCAAATATATCAATACTTTATTAGCCAAACAGTCTGGCTGCGGAGTGAGGAATATTCATGCGCAGGTACTAGGACTGACAAGGAGGCCTGGCATTTACATTTTAGCGCTATATCACCTGCCACATCAATTTGTGGACCCCAAATAGTACAAGTGGCTTGATAGGTTCAACCCACTTTATAATGCCTAATCTTATTTCACTTGAATAAAATTATTTTTCATAAAGTGTATCTATTGTCTTTGAAAAAATTTCTCTTCAAATTTAGAGAATGACTTATTGTGAAAAAGGACCTTTGATAATTGTGTTACAGTCATCCAAAATCTTAATTGACGACGTCAATCAATAGCAAAAATTAAATCATTAATCATATATTATAAAAGTTGTTTCTTTGGTTTCTATATAATTTATGGCTTGCAGTAAATAAAAAAATTATGTTGTATTCAAATTGATCCCATTTTGGTCCTGGAAATGGAAAGTGTGAGGCAATGACAAATTGGTCTATAAAGGATAAAAATTTCAAATTTAGTCTCAAAATGTGTAAAAAATGCAACAAAATGATTCTGTCACTAAATTTGTGATATCATTTTATCATCAAGTTATAATGTTAAAGAAGGGGTGGCATGTCATTCAGGATAGGATTGCATCAAAGACAAATTTGAGAAAGGGTGTTTTGGATTGGAGGAAGAACATGAATGCATGTGTGTAGGCTATGGAACTGAATATACAAAACTACAAAACACTTACAGCTTGATTGTAGGTGGTTTGGGAAGGTCTGGTATGAATGTTTGGCATGGCTAAGAGTGTGCTTTGTATAGAACAATAACATTGAAATGCAGTTTTATCAATTCCAAGGGCAGGTTTCGGCTACTGGTTTGGACAAGGAAGGATTTATGGCTATTTGGTTTTTTGTTGTTATTCATACTATTTGGATGTTCATGCACATATATGATACGTGTATTGGATACGACAATATGATTATTTCAAAAAATATAGGGCATGATACTTGTAAAATATGTATTTAGAAATGTATAAAAAATCATAAAAGTAACATTAAATATATAACTACAATTCTGCAAACCCAAATCAAAGAAATATTTCTTGAACATTTGTAAAAAAAAAAAAAGTTATAACTCATTGTCATCATAAATTACTTTTTATTATTTACATATAGGAAAAAAGTACTATAAATTTTCTTCCTTTCTTGAAACCATTCATATATGTGTTTTATGTAGTTGTATTGAGTTTTCATAAATTTTTTTAAAAGCTTGGATACTTTACCGATACCTATGGGCGAAGTATCCAAAGAGTATCGGTATTGAATACATGATGCAAATTGAATTGTTGGTGCTTCATAGATTTGGATATTTCACGAATACGTATCAGTGAAGTATCCAAGAGTATTGGTATCCGATACGGATATGTGAGGCAAATTCGAGTATTGGTGCTTCATATTGTTTAGAAATCAAATAGTGTTCCAATAGAAATGCATACATCTTCATCAGATAATGAAAGCAGTGAAAATCAAATCATGAAAATGGGTTCGTGCAAGGAAGTCAGGTTTTATATATGCGTTATCTAATTGGTTTTTGAATCCTCTAATGTGTATTGGAGCATCACCAGTGTAGTTTTGTGTTTTCTAAAAATCTTGGATGATATCTGGTTATTCGTCCAGCTTTTGTTATGGGTTACACTATAGTGATAGGGGGTTGTTTTTATATATGTGCCCAGAGTTCTAAATTTTGATTTAGGAAGTTTCTTTCTGGTGTTTAAGCAATGGGTGTTTAGTTTCTATTTTGAGAAATGCTTAATACTTGATTTGGTCCCTGAGTTTATTAAAAATGCTCAATTAGGTTTCTTAACTTTTTTAGTATGCAATTGGATCCTTTTATTTTTTAATGGTTTAAATATCTTTATAGTCCTTCTAATTTATTACTTTTTGTTTTTCTCCTTACAAAATTATTTTTTTTTGTTTTTAGTCCTTGCAAAATTATGTTTGTTTTGTTTTTAGTCTTTAAAACACTTTAGATAGTACTTTGGATAGTAAAAAAAATATTATTTAAAGTGTTATAAGGATCACAAACAAAACAAACATAATTTGCAAGGACTAAAAATAAAAAATAGTTTCGTAAGAATAAAAAACTAAAAAAATGTTAAATTGAAATGACTAAAAAGGTATTTAAGCCTTTTTTAATTTTACCCAGTTGGACGAAGAAGGATGGAAAAGACCTAATTGGGTAAAATTAAACTACAAAGGGATCCAATTACATACTCAAAAAATTAAAGGACCTAATTGAACACTTTAATAAACCCAAATTGGGTATTAAGCCATTTTTGTTTTTTTTAAAAATGGTTAGGAGCAGTCATAGACAGGGAAAGACATCCCAAATATGTTGGCACCCTCTTCCCCACCACCCTCACTAAGCCAAAATATTATTAGAAAAAGATACAAAGACAAAAAACATAGGGAACAGAACCAAAACCCATGGTAGAAAAAATCAACAAAATCTATAGTTAGGTAAGCCTAATCAATTACGCTTGTAGTTAGCTATACAAAAAATAAGGACAGACTCCCACCAGGTAAAAGAAGTAATAAAAAGACCATGGTTAACTAACTTATCTGCACAAGAATTCCAATGATTTCTATCAATTGAACCAATGATTTCTAAGATTCCAAGGGACAAGAGAATGCTTCAAAAAGGCCTGCACCACCAAAGAAAAGTCACAATCGTGCCAAAAGGAATGCTAGCCCTTTTGCCAAGTTAGGTCAATTTTAAATATCGCACCCCAAATCTCTTAAATGAAGGATGTGGAGGAGCCAATATTGCTGCAAAACTTCCAATAGCTCTCCTAAGGTAAGCTTAGAAAAGACCTCTATAGGCGGTAGGACTAAGATGACTTCGAGCAGCGCCATCTGAGTTCCCCTTAATCCACCCATAAAGAGGAGGATACCAAGAAATATGATGGATGGAAGGGCCTTTAGGGGGTGGCAACCAAAGTTCTTTAAGATAAAAAATTCCTGCATGGAGGATTTCAAAGTGCCTTTAGAGATGTTCCCTGAAAGAAAGGTGGAAACAGAGATTAGAACACAATTTATATGTAAAGGGATAGATGCATTTTGGAAGTGGATAATATTTCTGGTGTGCTAAATGGCCCAAATTGTGTTTGCAATCCTAGCCAAGGCCATGTCTCAGAGTTGGCTACTGGAAAAAGATTCGCAGCAAGATAAAATAGAAAGCAGGGATGATAAATTGATAGGGCAATTAAACTTTCTTGAAAGCCAACTCTAGAGAGAAACCACAAAGGGGCACTTAAAAAAGAGGTGCTTGGCGGTTTCAATTTTGGAGCAACATAGACTACATTGGGAGACTATCGTGAAACCTCTTTTTAATAGGATGTCATCCCCAAAAGTTAATAGATTTCCCATCTCCAATAACCCAAGATGAGTGTAGCTTGAACAGACCCAATTTGCTTTTAATTATAGGCCATATGGATGACTTGATATATCTATTTATGTTGAAGTTGAGGAAGCGGGCATGACATAGGTATGCCCATTGAGTAGTGGAGGTGTTGAAGTCCCGACAAAGCTTTAGCATGTAAGCTTCGTTAATAAGGCAGATATCACAGATGCCTAACCCCCTAGAACACATTTTCTACCAGCTAACAATTGCAATTTTTCTGACCTCTGGGTCTACTGCCCTTACAAAATTGCGCAACCATCTACTCACAAGCTTGAGGAAAGAGACCGGCTAGAGATAGACTTGGAAGCTATAAAGAAGCAATTCTTGGATGACCGAGTTTACTATTCACATGCGACCCATGATGGAGAGCAAGTGGCATTTCTAAGAGCTAAGTTTGGACTTAATTTTATTCATAATCGGCCTTAAATGGATAGCTTTGGGTTTACCTTTGAAGATAAGGACCCCAAGGTAGTTAAAGGGAGTTGGCTTTGAAAAAAAAAAACCAGCCTAGTAGAGATGTTGTGCAATCTGGCTCTTGAGAGGTTATCGGCAAAAAATCTACATTTATGAAGACCAAGGTGTTGTCCTGAAGCATCTCCATATCTTTGGAAGAGGTCCATGAAGCTTTTAAGGCTATTAGTATCACCTTTACAAAAAAAAAAACCATCAAATCATCTGTGTAGCACGCGTGAGAGGGACACTTAAAGTTTCTTAGATCCCCCCATCAACTTGAGTTTACCCTCAGAAACTAATTTGGAAATGTCACGACTGAGAACATCTTCCGTAAGGAAAAAGAGGAGGGGGAAAAAGGGTCTCGTTGTTGCACTCCTCTTTTGCAAGAAAGGAAGCCCACTGACTTGCCATTGATAGCAAAAAAGAGCTTAGCAGAGTTGAAAATAATTCCAACCTAATTACAAAAAATGGGAGGAAATCCAAATGCATTAAGCACATTTAAGAGGAATGATTAGTCTATTGTATCAAAAACCTTTTTAATGTCAAACTTGGGAACCAGATTGCCCCCAAAAGTCTTTTGCTCAAGGAGATTTATGGCTTCTGAGATTATGCCAATACACTCAGTAATGTTCCTTCCTTGGATGAAGCCTTGTTGCTCCCTAGAGATGATCTTGGGGCTACAATTGCCAGTCTGTCTTCCAGGATCTTAGTAATCACTTTCAATTGGAAGTTGGCTAGGAAAATTGGCCTATAGTCCTCTATTTTATCCGTACCCTAGAACTTTGGAATGAGAACAACTAGGTTGGAGTTGAGATTAGGCAGAAGCCAAAAACCAGAAAAAAGTTGCATCACCGAATTATAAACATCTTCATAAATAATATCCTAGAATTCTTGGAAGAAGCTTCTTCCAAAACCATCTGGGCCAGAGCCCTAAAACCATTCATAGCAAAAACAATGAGTCTAATTTCTTCTATGGTAGGCAAATTAGTGAGCATACAATTTTTGTTAGAGGAAACCAAAGAGGGAATTAGAGTAGCTATGAGGTCATTTTCAACACAATGATTCTCAGTAGCATATATAAAAGAGAAGTAATGAATCACATGTTATTGAATATCATCACATCATGTAAAGATGTTATTGTCTAATCTAAGGACGAACATTTGGTTCATCTTCCTCCAGATCTTGGTTGTCTTATGGAAAAAGGTAATCTTGTGATCTCAATGGAGAACCCAATTAACTCTGAACTTTTGATGCCAAAATTCTTCTTGAGAATGCAACGCTTGGAATTGGTTTTGGGATAATTTCTCTTTATGAAGTAGAGATTGAGAGATCCCTGCAACGTAATTTGTTGTTGAATGTCATCAATTTTAGCTTGGGCAGTTTTGACTTTAAGATTAATGTCCCCAAAAACCAATTTATTCCAGACCCTGAGCTCCTTCTTCAAATACTTGAGCTTGTGAGATATGATAAACATTGGGCAACCAATAGTGGTCTTGCTACAAACTTCTTAAACAAGATGTCGACTATCAGGATGAGAAGTTCACGTGAAGTAACATTTGAAAGAGGATGGAAAAGTGGTAGAATCATATTTAAGGACAACTAGTAAAGGAGAATGGTCTGATTTTCTCTTGGTAAGGGTGCAATAGGATAAAGAGTCCCAACTATCCAGCCAATCATCGCTACAGATGGCCCTATCCAGGCGAGCTTTAATATGCCTATAATATGATGCCCATTTGACCAGGTATAGAGAGCACCTATGGTATCAATGTGGGTAGGGGCACATGCATCCATCCAAGCCTAGAAATTATCATATAAAGCTTGAAGAGGGAGACACTCGTCTCTACACTCATGGTCCCTAAGCACAACGTTAAAGTCCCTTAAGAAAAGTCAAGGACCCTGCAAAGATTGTTGGAGGGTGGTAAGATCCATCCAAAGTTGTCTTTGCAAAACATGATTAGTACTGGCACACACTACATAACAATAAAATATTTTGTTGTCCCTTGAAACAGATAAGGTTATGTGCTGAGAAGAAGCATCCATAAAGGTTGGATTAAGATGGCTTTTACATAGAACCCATAACTTATGATTGTTTGACATTCTTTGATTAGAAATCAACGGATTCAGACCTATAAAGTTCCAATAATAAATAAGAATACTATTAAAGTTAATCCAAGGCTTCACCAGCAGCAAGCAATCTGGTTTATGAGTCAAACAAAGCTCCTTTAAAAAAAACTTGGAAGGTTGGTTTCCTAATCCTCTTATATTCCAAAAGATGGTCTTCATGATGTATTCTTTTGGTGGACAACTCTCGAATAAGTTGCAGATTTACGACAGGTGGACTTGGCAAGCTTAGATTTTTTTCTTCTTTTTTTGGTGCTTTGAAAAGACCTTTATGAACCCTCTATTTTCGTCCTCTTCCTCTTGGGCATATTCATCATGTTCCTCCTCCACAATGTCAGCCCATAATTTAGACACTCTCTCAATGTTAATTTTCAAACCAGAGGGAGTAGTAGTAAAGTTAAGAGTGTCAGCTACGATTTCTACCTTATCCGAAGAAGATGTTGAACCCCTTGGATTTGGAGGAGAGCTTGCACCCAGAGGGGGAGTGGGAACATTATGTTTAGGGTTTGAATCGGATTCTGCATCAAAAATATGATAAGCATTCTCTAGGTTCTGTTGGGTTAAGTCCTTGCAAGCCTTGGCAAGCATATGGCGAGCACTAGGCTTTGGGGCCTACTTCTGGTTTTGGTCGGAGGGGACAGTTTCTTGTGTTTCCTCATTCAAAGCTACAATAGGAGATGCGCAAGGAGCCTTCAGAGGATTTGTAGTGCCCTGTGCGATATTGGTTGTGGTGGGTCTTTGTTGCTTTTTGCAGTTGGCTAGTTCATGACCAATGAGATGACATGAAGAGCAAAAAGGGGGAAGCTTTTCATAGACCACAAAGATGAAGAAAGCATATCCCTCTCTTTCAACTAAGATTTCTTGATGCAATTTAGTAGAAAGATCGATGTCCACAAGAATCCTCACGTAGTGACTGAAGAGGAGATTTTTTGTGGAGTCGTCTAACACGATTGTGACAATAATTGGAATACTTCAATACAACCAAGAGCGGGGAGACTGAATTGGTTGAATCTTGGTATTTTAAAATTTTGTAATAAGAGTTTTCACAGGATCTTTATCACTTTGAAAATTGTTATGAAACCAATAATCTTATATTCAATCAAATTCCTCTGTCAAGAAAATCAATAGACAATTGAAATCTTTTCTATGCAAATAACTTGATTCACAAACCAAAACAATTAGGAGATGAAGAGAATAGAATAAAGATCACCCACAATTTTATACTGGTTCACTTCAAACACTATGAAGCTACACCCAGTTCTTTCATTCAACACTAGAATGGAGTTCCACTATTGCAAATAATATTCTTACAAGATATTACAAGCCTCTCTTTATCAACCCTAGATAAAGTTCAGAGATCCAAAATCCTATTAGATCCTTAGAGACCAACCCCACTGAGAACACTACTCAGCAACCCCTAGAGAAACCATATCTTTAGTTATCATGCAAGAAACCCATTTACAATAAGCCAATCTTTATAGAATTTGAATAACAGAGATACAACTTCAAAGTTTAAGGAAAGAAGTCACCTGATGATCCAATGAATGATGTACATATGAATGATTAAATCAGGTTGAATGTTGAAAACAAATTCAAAACAATGCTTCCTTAAAACTTTGAAAAGATACTTCTTGCTTTTTACATCAATTATCAACTCATGAATGTATTGTGAAAGCAAGAACTATAAGAACCCAGAGAATGACTAAAGAATATTTGGAAAGCCTTTGAATGCTCAGAAATACGAGTTGGTCAAGTTAGAAAAACAACTGAGTAAAGGTTCTATTTATAACAAACTTTTATAACCGTTGGTAATCGATTAAATACGCTCCTGTAATCGATTATTTTACTTATATAATCGATTAAATCAAGACTGTAATCGATTAATATGTTCATCAGATTTCTGGGTATGGTTTACAATCAAAATAATCGATTATTACGATGAGTAATCGATTACACCAGAAGGATATTCAATAATGAAAACACTGTGTAATCGATTACATCCTTTGGTAATCGATTAAACCAGGAAAGTGTATAAAACGAGTTTGAACTATATAATCGATTACAATTTTTGGTAATCGATTAAACCAGAAAGCTTCTAACCCAAAAGATGTATTGGGTAATCGATTATGGATTTTGGTAATCGATTATGGATTTTGGTAATCGATTATGACAGAAAAGCATGTAAGCATATCATATGATGTAATCGATTACTAACTTGGGTAATCGATTAAGACAGAAAGAGACTTTTTAGTTTTGGCTAAGGTAATCGATTTCTGCTCTGTGGTAATCGATTACAATGTTTATCAAGGCAGTTTAAAAAATGAACCAAGTTAAAATAATCGATTAACCCGATACGTAATCGATTACATTGTTCTTGAAAGGTTTTCCAGAAAATACAAAGAACAAAATAATCGATTCTTTTCTCAAACTAATCGATTAAACCAGTAAGAACTTATTTGTCCAAAAACCTTTTGATTTATTTTAAAACTTAAGCAGTTTTATCAAAACCTTGTGAACTATTTTTCCTAACCACATAGATTCAATGAATGATATGAATGCAATACACTTGGATCACCAGAAATGCTTTCTTCCTTTTACATTTAATCACAAATTAATCTTCAAGGCTTCATGGCATGTTGAAAGTTTAAAACCTTCATTCTTGAATCAATTTATCCTTTGTGTTTCAAGCAGCTCCCCCTCAATTTAACAATCTCCCCCTCAATTTAACAGATTGGAGAGCCAAGGTTACCAGCAATTTCAAATAAAATCAGTGGCCTCCAATATTCTAGAGGAAGATCGCAGACTCGGACCCAACATTGGGTATGCGATTGCTTCTGGTTTTGAAGGGAGAAGTCAAAGGATCATTTCAAAAGACCCAAAATACTTGGGTTTAGGTTCTAGCCATCCATTGCCCACACATTTGAAAAAATCTTCAAGGGATGCAAAATGGAATTCATAGTAAACTTTACCCAAGGGGATCATACTCCAGCGACTTAGAGGTTTCTAGAGTTTACCAAGCTTCTCGCTCAAATCCGAGATTTTTACATGGGCATTTCCTTTGGCCATGGTCAGACATTCATGAAGGTTGTTCTTACAACCATCTAACCCTTTCTTGTAATTTTTTTTTGAGATCTTGATCGATATTGATTCTCCCTTCAAACATGACATAGCTGACTAAGTGAGATGTCTAAAGTGTTGCATAGCACTTCAGCAAAGGACGGGTCTAAGATGGTTGTTTGGGAGGTGGTGCAAGCGGCTAATCGAAAGAGAGGAAGCTCAATGGACAGACAGGGTTCATGGAGGCAGAGATGTGGAGGGGCGACAACGATAGGGTTAGAGGGGGATAAACCCTAACAAACCCATATCTCTTGAAATAAAATTGAATGTCTACTTCATATGTACTCAATATTAAGCCATTTGAAATATCATATTTGTACAACAATTTGTACTGTTGATTGATACCTTTGGTTGTAAATTGTAATGTTGTTTTTCTAGGATGAGATTACATCTTTGTGATTTTATCCTTGTGCTTTAATAATATTCTTTTTGCAATTTATTTTTTTTTGTGATCAAGTTGTATTTTTTGAGAACCAACTTGATATAAAATGCAAATTTTAGAGACTTATTTGTTATTAAATTGTCAGTACGACTAAATTGTCATTTTTTTTACACATTCAAAGATAAAATTTAAAATTTTCATTCTTCAAGAAATAATTTGTTACCGCCTTATACTTTTAGGACCAAAATAAGAATTAATCCTATAAAAATATTTTGGTTTTTCTTTTTCATTGTCATCTGTAAGATTCAAAAGCATAATTGAAAGTCATTAATCAATAGGAAAAAGTAAATTATTGAATCTTATATATTTTTTATTGGTAAATATTAACTATTAGTTTTTTAGATTTTAGGTTAAATTAATTTTTTAGCCTTCTAATTTATTTTTTAAATTCAATTTAATCTTTTAGTTATTTTCGGATTCAATTTATTCCTCTAATTTTTAAAAATGATTTAATTTGATCCGACGATTTAAAATCGTGACTAAGTGATTTTAAACGATCACAAAACATACATTTCCTAATACAGTGAATTTAATTGGAGAACCAAAGTGAACTAAAAAATAATAATAAATTAAATAAAACTTAAATAATAAATTAAAAGACAAAAAAAACTAATTTAATATAATTTATTAAAAAAAGGGTTACATCCACAACCTTTCTCCTTCCATTATTTGTTAATCATCGAGCAATCTTATATCAGAATCTTATATGATAAAAGTTGTTTGTTTGATTTAGTATATAATTTATGGCTCTATTTAGATTGGAAAATCATTTATTCGTTAATATATAAAAAATACAAGATTTGATACACTATTAGCTTTTGGTTTTTTGTTTTTCGTGGTCATCTAACAGAATCAAAAGCATAATTGGCCAGCAGTTTGCACCCTATTAGCTTCCACCTGTACACATGGTTTCTCGTCTCCCTGGCAAGCCAAGAGGTTTATGCAATCATTAATCAAGTGGAAAGAAAAAAAAGGCCACGCTGTCACAAGCATCTTGTTGATTTAACATTTTTCATACGAACACAAGTTATTGAACACCAGGATTAAATGTCGGTTTATTATTATTTTTTTTTTACATAATTAGTTTTTTAGTCTATTTTTTTTAATTTTAATCAAATAGTGAAGATGGGGTGGAGGGGAGAAAACCCAACCCCCATTGGAAGCGGAAATGAGGATGAGTTTTAAAACTCGATAGAGATCGGGGACGGGGACAGGGAATGTAATACCTGCACCTGCTCGCCCTGTTGTCATGCCTAATGGGTAAAGCATGGCAACGGGGCACGATGGGGGCGTATATTGCATTTCCCGTTCCTGCCCCCGCCCCCGATCCCTGTCGGGTTTTAAAATCCATCCCCATTTCCGCCCCCGTTGGGGGTCCCACCCCCGTTATTTGATTAAAATTTAAAAAAAAAATAATATAACTTTTTTTATTGAAAAATTGGACAAAAAACTAATTACGTAACAAAAAAATAATAATAACAAAACCATATTTCAAATATGAGATCATAATTTAAAAATTATAAAACAAAATCAATCAATTCAATTAAAAAAATTAGAAAATAATATTTTTTATTTTTTTTATTTTTTAATATTATTTATCACGGGACGGGGGCGGGGCGAGTATCAGTAATCCCATACCCGCCCCCGCTTTTGACTACTGGGAAAAACCCAAACTTAAATCCGAATCCAAAAAACTCAATTTTTCCCCGTTAAAATTAGGACGGAGTATTTCACAGCAATACTCAACCCACTGACCAGATACTAATCTAGGATGATTTCCCGACCCCTTGATCAAAAGAGTATTAATATATGGTGGAGATCAAACAATACTAAAAAATAAATACTCAATGTTAAAAAAATACAATTAATCATTTAAAAGAAACACTTATTGTAAAAAATATATAATTAATCATTAATTTTAAAAATTAACGTTCAAAACTATAAATATGGATATCCATTATAAATTACAAAATTGTCAAAATCTGATTTCCTTATTTTAACTTGTACATCTCACCTTACTACCTTACAAGTTACAACAGTCGGATCATTTATTAATATTTTTTTATAGTTTCAATTTTAAATACAAGGACTGATCCATACGCAATTTTGTTTAATCTTACGTAGTTTGACTTTTCTAAATTTAAGGATTTCTTATGAAATAAATAATATTACAGTATTAATGTAGTTGGTGATGGCTTTAATAAAAACAGGTGAACCCGGACAATTATTTTTGAATTATAGATCAATCTTGCTGCACCACAGAGAGATAGTGTACACTTGGCTTTAAACTTTATAACGTAGATAATGTACACTTTTCTTAACTACTAAAACTTCATCCACAACTTTCCTAGTAATGCATGGAACGTGGGCACTCAACGATTGACCACTGACAGATAAGTTTTTCTAACCTAATGCTCTTGAAAGAGAGTTGTGAACTAAAATCAATCGTAGATACATGGAAATAGTGACATAGAAGGATCGTTGACCTGCACAAACTTGTGAACATGTAAACATAATCTAACGTTGAGAAAGTGGAATGAATTCACATGCAATGCCTCATTGGCCTTTTCTTTACTTAATCCCAAATACAAGTCTTTCCTTGATTCAAACGCAACTCTTAATTTCTTAGCCTTCCTTTTCTCTCGTTGACTTTCTAACATAATATCTTTCAGCAGCCAAAAAAACAACCAATACTTCATTCCTAGGGAATTTCATTCTCATTCATCACCATGGCTATCATAAACACTTTTTTCAACCCCTTTCAATCCAAAACAATCTTCTAGCAAGCACTTTTTCATGGTTTCATCATCAACAAGATGAACAACACAACCGATTCCGGATTCCTCGGCTCCAACAACGTAAGTGGCTTTGGCATGGGGATAGGAATCTCAATTGGGATTCTTCTCCTCATCACAACCATCGCACTCACCTCCTACTTCTGCACAAGATCACAAGTGCCAACTCCTCCAAGGAGAAGAACAAGTAATTCAAACCCACAATTCCTTGAGCCACACCACACAATAGTTGATGTTGGCCTAGATGAAGCCACAATCATGAACTACCCCAAGATGCTCTACTCTGAAGCCAAGCTAAGGAAATTTGATTCCACTTCAACAAGCTGCTCCATATGTCTTGGAGATTACAAAGGTTCTGATTTGCTAAGGGTGTTGCCTGATTGTGACCATGTCTTCCACCTTAAGTGCATTGACCCTTGGTTGAGGCTGCATCCAACATGTCCTCTCTGCAGAACATCTCCAATTCCAACACCTCTGTCAACTCCACTGGCTGAAGTTGTCCCTTTAGCAACCAGGCGAGATTAATTTATAGTTTGCAATGTTCGTTGTTGGTCTAACATCTTTCACTGGAGACAATCCTGTTTGAGCCTGATAGGACTACCATGGGATAGTTTGAAATGTTTTTGCATTGTAGTATTAGTAAACTAAGGTTCAGGTCTATCAAAATTTCATAAAGTACTTTATTGATTGATTCTATATTGTAAATTCTTCTCTTGTATCCTTTTTCAAAAAAAAAAAAAATGTTGACAATTGACAAATATTTAGAAGAAACTAGAAACACCTGGAATTAATACTTCATTTTCTCCTTTGCTTTAATTTTTGTGTACATAGAATCAATTCATCTTTGTAAACCAGTTTCGGAGCTTGAGAACCTGGCAGAGTAATCAAAATTAGATGCAGTTCTATAAGTGTTCTATTTTTTTAATCAAAATTAAAGTTGCATCTCAGTATTTGGCATAATAAAGAATTACATTAAATGTCAACATAAATTACCCAAGTAAAACTCCAATGAATAGTAATGCGGAAAAGGAAAACACCTTAGAATCTGCATGTAAGTTTTATCCTTCTTAAAACTGGTCCTATGAGAGCACATAGGGACATCTATTATTCCTATAAGATTCTGTCTTTTAGACAAGTCTAACACCAGCTTACGTTACCAAACAGTTAATACTCAAGTAATATTGACTAAAGTACAACATATAGGCTATAGCCGCTTCAGTTTCATAAGGAATGTTTGGTTGGATGGAAGAAAAATATGGAAGAAAGAAAAAGTTTAAAATTTAAATTAGAAAGAAAATGATAGAAAAGAAAAATTTAAATTTTTATATCTATAAAATCAACTTTTCCTTTCATTTTCTCTCTAAACAAGTAGAAGAAAATTTTTCTTTAGTCATGTTTTCTTTTCTCTTTATTTTCTTCTCACTTTCTCTCCTACCAAACGAATCATTAGATGTTTGACACAAAATGATTGTTAAACTATAAAGGAAGATACTTTGAAATGAATAGTTCGTTCTGCATTGATATCACAAGTGCCATTATATAGGCAACAATTACATCAGGAATAACAGAATATCAGATATGGATAGAGATAGAGCTTATCCTACGTAACAAACTAATAGTTGTTCCTATGTAACAAACTAATCCTATATTTGAAATACAAACTGTACAAGATAGTTCTTATCGTGTAGCACTTATTCTTATCCTATTACGCCCCCTCAAGTTGGAGCATGAAGGGATGTAATGCCTAACTTGCCAAGTAAAAACAAGAACTGTTTCTTTCCTAATGCCTTTGTAAGAATATCAGCAGGTTGGGAATCAGTGCGAATGTATGAAGTTGCAATATCTTTCTGCATTAGATGTTCCCTGACAAAGTGGCAATCCAACTCTATATGCTTTGTACACTCGTGAAAAACATGATTAGAAGCAATATATAGAGCAGACTGACTATCACAAAACAACTGCATAGGGGTGGTATGATGAACATTCAGAGACACAAGAAAGGATTTTAACCAAACGAGCTCTGAAGTTGTTGCTGCCATGGATCGGTATTCAGCCTCTGCTGATGAACGAGAGACAGTGTGCTGTTTCTTGGTCTTCCATGATATAGGTGAGGAACCAAGAGTGACAAAATAACCAGTGATAGATCGACGAGTGATGGGACAACTTGCCCAGTCCGAATCACAATAGGCACGAAGTTGAAGGTCACAATCTGACCTAAGAAGGATGCCCTGACCAGAACTACCTTTAATATACTTCAAGACACGAGGAATAGCATCATAATGGACTTGCTTGGGCTGCTGCATGAATTGGGATAACGTGTGAACAACGTAGTATAATAACCCTGAGTCCTGGCGCGGACGGCGCGAGCATCGGCGCCGATAACCCTGGTTTTCTGCAGAAACCAGTGCAGAGGTGTGGCGTGGATGGCGCCAGTGTGGCGCTATCAGCGCCATGCCCACTGGATGTTGGCACGAGTGGCGCCACAATTCTGGAGTCTGGCACTGTTGGCGCAGGAGTGGCGCGGTTGGCGCTATTGTTTATGGAGGATGGCGCAGATGGCGCCAGTGTGGCGCGGATGGCGCCATGGTCTCTGGAAGTTGGCGCAATCAACGCCAGAGTGGCACGATCGCCGCGGAAGGTCGGTTAGGCCCAGTGTATAAGGGGCATTTTACGATTTTGGAACCCATTTCCTTCCTTCTTCTTCATCTAAACGTCCCACCTCCATTGATGAGCTTCCAAGCTCCATAGAGCCTTGTTTAGTGACCCAAATCACTTCTTTTACACACCAAACCTTCTAGAAACAAGTTGTGAGCCATAATCCTTCATCAAATCCCTTGAAAACCCCTTAAGCTGAGAAGTCCCTTTCTCAAGGGAAAGTTGGAAAAAAACTCGAGTTTGGCGAGGAACGGCGGCGATTCACGGACACCCAGGCTAAGGAAAGAGGTCCAGAGGCCTTTCTCACCATTTCTGAAGTAAGAAATTTGAGTTTCTTCGGTTGTTTTGTGTATTGGGGTATTGGGTGAATAGTGACCCACTTGAGCTGGGGTTAGAATTAGCCATGGGTCCTGTAGAAAAGTGTGTTTAGAACGGTTTGGTGATGAAGGATTAGCTCTCAGATTGTAGTTTGGTGAACTTTGGTTCTTGGCTTTGAGTTATGCATATGTGACTTGTGTTTTGAGTCACTTGATGTGGATATGACCTGCAAGAGCCCTGTTGATGGTTTTGATGTGCCTGAGAGGCCATATGAACGGTGTCTTGTGTGTGATATGGACCGTTCAAGCCCTGTGTGTATTCTGAGTAGTTGGGGCTGTTGAGAGCTTTGAGCTCATTGTGTTTGGCTTGTATTGAGTCCGTGGTGACTCTAATGCCATAATTAAGCTGTGATAGACCTCTGAGGGTTTGTGAGAAGCCTAGTGTGTGTTGGGCTATGATGAACCATAGGTTAGATGACTTTGAGTCATGGGAAGAACTGAGGTTCCTTTCATTATGACAGTTGAGGACTGCTTCATATGCTAATGCTTTGTGTACTTGAATTGGCTGTGATATGTGTTTGTATGTCTTGTTAGGGCTTGACACCGAGGGTGTTAGTGGCGTAGGCCACAAAGCGGGGAAAGAACTGCAGAGCTCAACTTTGCCAGGTCAGTTCTTGGTCCCTTGGGGATGTTTCCCACTTGTGTGCTCCACCACACTCCGAGGGAGTGATGGTTGCATTCGTGATACATTCATTGTTGGTTGTTGCATCCTCATAATGATATGTATGCTGCATCTATGCTTGAACATGTATAATGCCTGTTGATAGATCTTCTGGCCAGTAAGATAGATATGGACCTCCCTAGGAGGAGAGCGCACCTCCTAGTTTGGTTTGCTCATGGTTGATGATGATCCCAGGGTGATGATGATCCTTTAAGACCAAGAGATAGGTGTGTCTCGTCGCGGTTGATTGCCTATTCTTGGAGGTACCATATACGTGCGTCCATGCATAAGGGGTAGCTCCCAATGGGATGGCATGGGTGTGAGTTCCGGTCTCACATTGAGGTTGGTGTTGATGTTGATCCACCGTACATTGAGCAAGATGACTTGCTTGTATTGTTATGAGGGCCGGGAGGCCAGTATGATTGTGATGCCCTATGTTTGTGTCATGAAAAGTGAGCGAGGGTGAAGGAGATGCCTCCAAGGACCCTGAGTTTACTGAGATGTATATCTCACTCCGTGTGGGGTTTATGTTGTTACAGGTGACGCTTCTAGCAGAGAGGAACGGTCTCAGGGCGGGAGGCCCTAGTAGAGACACTGTTTGCCTGGCTGAGGACAGTTGAAGAAGAGCTGGGTAGCTCATTTTGCTGTGATGTTTGTCTTGTACCCTGTTGAGGAAAGATGTGTGTATGCACACATATATGCCTTGTATAGTTTTGTATACCCTCATGTGAGGAAGTGGTCTTTGAGGCCAAGGCCAGTATTGGCTCATTATTTCGTATAGACACGGTTAATGTCGGATGATGCTGTATTATGTACAAAAACTTGTTTATATATGGAAATGACATTTCTCCTGATTATATCTGTTGAATTATTCTTGTTTATCTGCCTATGATTATATTTATGTTATACTGGATCAGCAGGGGTTTTGTGTATGATGTGACTTGTGATGTGTTTTATATGTTCCATACATAATGTAATCAAGAAATACGGTTCGATTTTGCTTCCGCCAGTTTTAAATTAAAGTGATTAAGCGCTATTCTGATATTATAAATGTTAATACACCGGAGGCCTACGGGGTGTTACACGTAGCACAACTCAAAACGAGTAATAGTGAGGTAAACCAATCTGCCAACTAGTCGGCGATATCGTAGGGGGTCCTCATAATTAGGACCAGTAGCTAAAGCAAGTTTATGGTTGGGTTCCATGGGAAATTCACCTAGTTTATAGCCAAGGAGTCCACATTCTGTCAGGATGTCCATGGCAAATTTACGTTGACTAAGAAACAAGCCTTGCGAACCACTAGCAATTTCTATACTAAGAAAATATTTGAGTGGGCCAAGGTCCTTAATTTTGAAGCAAGAATGAAGATGTGCCTTGACCCGTTCACATACAGTAGAAGAGTTCCCAGCCAAAATAATATCGTCAACGTACACCAGAATCGCAACAAAAATGGAGTCATGCTGAAAAGTAAATAATGTATAATCAGCCTTTGATTGGATGAACCCAAAGGACAGCAATGATTGGCGCAGCTTCGAGAACCAGTTTCGTGGAGATTGATGTAAACCATAGAGGGATTTACGCAATTTGCACGCCTACCCCGGCTGGCCAGTTGAGAAACCAGGTGGGAACCGCATAAAAAATTCCTCGTCTAAGTCACCGTGCAAGAAAGCATTTTGAACATCTAGTTGGTGCAATTCCCAACCCTTTGCAACTGCCACGGACAAGAAACTGCGAACACTAACCATTTTAGCCACTAGAGGAAATGTCTCTGTGTAATCCTCACCGGCAATTTGGTTGTTCCCAGCTATGACTAAGCGAGCCTTGTAGCGTTCGATGGACCCGTCAGATTTGTACTTTATCTTGAACACCCATTTGCAAGGAATTGCTTTCTTGCCAATAGGAAGGGTGGTCACACACCAAGTTTGGTTTTCCTCCAATGTATCAATTTTTGCCCACATGGAAGCTTGCCAATTAGCATCTTGCATGGCTTCTTTGAAAGACTTTGGCTCATGATTAGAGCTAACGGCAGTCAAAAAATGCTGTTGCTGTAAAGAGAAACAATGACTAGAGACAAAGTGTGCTATTGGATAGAGAATACTTGAGGAGGTGGGTGAAGAGGTGACGCAAAGAGGGGGTGTATGTGTGGAGTAGCATTGATAATCCTGGAGTTTAGCAGGGGGCGACATTGTCAGGAAACACGCTCAGATGGCGGATGAAGATTGGGGCAGGGTGCAGACACACTAGAACTCTCCCTAGACAGTGATATCGACTCTGGCAGAGGAACCTGTGGATCTGATGCAGTATAAGGTTGTGGATCATCAGTGTAATTTGGTAATGTAGCAGGTAGAAGTTGCGATATAACCGGCACATTGGAAGATGCAAATGGTAGAACATCTTCATGAAAAGAGACGTCACAGGAGATAAAGCTTTCTTTACTGTCCAAATCATATAACTTCCAACCTTTCATATTGGGGGGGTAACCAATGAAAGCACATCGTCGTGAATGAGAAACAAATTTATCCTGAGGCTTAGGTAGGAGAGAGGCATAACAAAGACACCTAAAGATTTTTAAATCATCATATGATGGGGGCTTACCATGGAGAACCTCAAATGGAGTCTTCCCCCAAAGCAGTTTGGTAGGTGTGCGATATAAGGTGTGCCGCAGATTGAATACAGTCACCCCAAAAATTTAGATGAAGGTGACTGTCAAAGCAAAGGGCACGTGCCACATTCAGAATATGATGATGTTTCCGTTCAACTCTACCATTCTGTTGAGGTGTATAGGTGCAGGACAGTTGATGAAGAATACCATTGTCAATGAATAAGTGTCGGACGATAGAAGAAAGGAATTTTGTGCCATTATCGCTTTGAACATTTTTAACGGATGTATTAAATTGAATTCTCACTATATTTAAAAATTGTTGCGGTAAAATAGAGGTCTATTGCTTATCGGTCATAAGGAACACCCACTCCATGCTGCTAAAATCATCAATAATTGATGCTTTCCTTAAGGTCATCCCATAACCCTTTGGCAGTGTCAAAACACTTGATATAAGGTTGCATCGATGGATCAATTGTGTTGTGAATCCAGCTGTTAATCATGGAGTTACAAACCATCCATGCATGTGCTTCATCGGAATGTTCATCCTTAGGAGCAGTAATAGTGCCAGTAACAAAGTTAAGTTTGTTCTTGGCCTTTAAGGCATTCTTCATCAGCTTCGCCCAATTTTCATAGTTTGTTTGACCTTTGAGGGAGACAGAAGTGACGAGAATGCCGGGATTGTCAGATGGACTGACATAAAAAGGAGAACGAGAATCTGGGGTTTTAAAGGTGGAACGGTTGTCAGCCATGTTGAAAAAGAAAAAAAAAGGAAGCCTAGATCGATTTGGCTCTTGATACCATAAAGGAAGATACTTTGGAATGAATAGTTCGTTGTGCATTGATATCATAAGTGCCATTATATAGGCAACAATTACATCAGGAATAACAGAATATGAATAACATAATATCAGATATAAATAGAGCTTATCCTACGTAACGAACTAATAGTTGTTCCTATGTAACAAACTAATCCTATATTTGAAATACATATTGTACAAGATAGTTCTTATCGTATAGCACTTATTCTTATCCTATTAAACTAGTACATATTTTCTTAACTCCAAAAAAAGAAAAAGGAGTTTAGCTCAATTAATTGAGCAAAGATGAATAAATTATTGTAAATCTTCTGATATTGTCTTTGACTTCCACGGATAAAAAAAGAAAAAGAAAAAAAGAAAATCAAAATAAGAGATATTTCTTTTGCTTGCCAGATATTAGTTGGCTTCAATGCAAGTATAAACCTGGTCAACTTTACTAGCCTCTAAATTATATCCTTTTTCTTTTGTCCTAAGATCAGGGTATATGTAAACCACAAGCCTTTGCAGATATAATAAAATAATAGAGCGATACAATTCTAAAATTACCTATTATCTATTTCAAAATTGAATAAAAATCCAGATTGAATGTTAAAAATAGAGAGGAAAATAGAACATGAAGCCACTGTTAAAACTAGTGTACAAGAAATATAATTTTATGGCATTGATTCAATAAACTTATTCATAAATATTTATAAAAAAAGTATTTAGCAAAAAAAAACTTATAAAAAAAAATAAGAAGATAAAATAAATTGATTTTTTCACTCAAGATAAAATCACTTTATGCACCTTAATTTTTGGATAAGTTAGATGATAGTTTTTATAACAGTTACATATAAAAGTTAATTTTAACTTATGAGAGAATTAAAACCATGAATTACCAATGAAATTTCTGATGCATAACTGCGAAAATTGTCATAACACAGGAACAACTGAACAAGGACTTCGTATTAAGCAGAACCACAATGGAGTTGCTTGAAACCTGTATTATACATAGGATAGGAGAATAACATATTGAAGCTAAACAGTATGAAAATAATGTTAGAACATAGGCTTGTATCACAGAGGAAAACTTATTCACTCATATCACTGCTAAATGAATTACAAAAACACTCTTTTATAGAGGTTCACATAATGCCATATAAAGCTAAAACAGTTAACTAACTAACTGAATTAACTAACTCAACACTCTTTCTTAATTCAGTTCTACAACATTCATTACTCCTAAATCATTCCTAAGCCTTAAAAAGCTATCCTTCTTCAATGGCTTGGTCAAAATATCAGCAACTTGGTCTGCTGATCTGCAAAATTCCAGCTTCAGCTTGCCTTTGCTAACTTGGTCTATAAGAAAATGAAACCTTGTTTCAATGTCTTTACTTCTTCCATGTGCAATGGGATGTTTGGCCAGGTTTATTGCTGATTTGTTGTTCACAAACAGCTTCACCATTCCTTCTTTTCTAATCTGCATTTCCTTCAACACTGAATCAATCCAAATTGCTTGACATGCACTCATAGATGCTGCCATATATTCAGCTTCACATGAAGACAAAGCTACAATGGGCTCCTTCTTTGAACACCAAGAAATTGGTGCTTCACCAAGCTTGAAAATGTAACCTGCTGTGCTTTTTCTATCATTCTTGTCTCCACACCAATCAGCATCCGAGTATCCTACTAATTCAGCTTTCTCCTCTTCCATTCTGCTTGGAAACAGCAAGCCATATTCCAGAGTTCCTTTTACATACCTCATGATCCTCTTTGCAGCTAAAAGATGAGGCACTCTAGGATTTGCCATGTATTTACTGATCAAGCCAACACTATAAGCAATATTTGGTCTAGTGTTGCAAAGATACCTCAATGAGCCAACCATCTGCCTGAATTGAGTTGAATCCACAACATCCTCACTTCCATCTTTTTCTAACACTAATCCAATTTCAGTTGGTGTAGCTGCTGGATTGCATCTGTCCATCTTGAACCTTCTTAGAGCATCACTTGCATACTTTCCTTGATGCATGACATACCCATTTTTCACCTTCTTGAACTGAATTCCCAGAAAATATGACAATTCTCCCAAATCTGTCATTTCAAACTCTTTCATCATGCTTTGTTTGAATGAACAGATTTCATGCTCACTCTTACCTGTCACCAACAGATCATCTACATACAAGCAAACAATTAGTAGACTTGATCTTTCTCCCTTCACATAGACTCCAAACTCAGAGCTGCATTTCATAAATCCAATCTGCTGCAGAAATCCATCTATCCTCTTATTCCAGGCTCTTGGAGCCTGCTTTAAGCCATACAAAGCCTTCTTTAATCTGTAGACTTTGTCTTCTTCTCCTGTCACAACAAAACCAGGTGGCTGTGTCACATACACTTCCTCTTCAAGTGAACCATTCAAGAAAGTAGCCTTTACATCCATTTGATGCATTTTCCAATCCCTTTGACTTGCTATTGCAACCACCAGTCTTACAGTTTATAATCTGGCCACAGGTGCAAATACTTCTTCATAGTTTATACTAGTTTTCTGCAAGAAGCCTCTAACAACTAATCTAGCTTTGTGCTTAACCACTTCTCCTCTTGGATTCACTTTTACCTTATATACCTACTTCACACTTATAGGTTTCTTATGAATAGGTAAATCCATCAGTTCCCAGGTCTCATTTCTCTCAATTGACTAAAGTTCATCTTCTATAACACAAATCCAATTTGGATCCTGCAAGGCCTGATCAATACTCACTGTTTCTGCTTCTGACAGTAGTGCAAAGTGCACTAAATCTCCTTCTGCATTCACTTATGTATCAGACACAATATTAAATTGCAGCCTTTGTGAAATGGTCCTAGTTCTCTGTGATCTTCTCACTTCTGCATCTGTTTCCATACCTTCTTTTTCTTGTTCTTCTGGCTCAAAATCAAATATAATTCTGCTTGGTCTGTCATCATTGTCCCAGTTCCAACTTTTAGACTCATCTATGACCACATCTCTGCTTGTGATCATTTGCTTCTTCTTTGGATCAAATAGCTTGTAACCTCCAGTGACATGATATCCTACAAGTATCAGTCTCTCTCCCTTGTCATCTAGTTTCCGCCTTAGCTGATCAGGTATATGCTTGAAACATATTGAGCCAAAAACTCTCAAATGACTCACATTTGGCCTGCAACCTGTCCATGCCTCTTCTGGTGTAATACCCCTCAAGCTTTTGGTTGGACATAACTACAGTGCACACTGCTTCTCCCCACAAAAACTTTGGCAGATTCTTACTCTTAAACATGCTTCTCACCATGTTCATGAGAGTTCTATTCTTTCTCTCAGCATCACCATTATGCTGGGGTGTATGGTGGTGTGATCTCATGTACAATACCTTCTTGATCACAAAACTGCTGAAAAACAGATGAGGTATATTCACCTCTTCCATCTGTTCTAAGAATTTTCAAGCAATGGCCAAACTGTTTTTCTACCAGCACTTTAAAAATCTTAAAAATCTCAAATACATCACTCTTTCTAGCAATCATATACACCCAAATCTTCCTGGTAAAGTCATCTATGAATGACACAAAGTACTTGTTTCCTCCATGAGATTCTGTTTGCATTGGTCCACATACACCTGAGTAGACAGCTTCCAGTTTTTCTTTTGTCCTACTTGGAACTTGATTTTTAAATGAGCACCTTGGCTGCTTTGACTCCAAACACTCTTCACACATCTCCTTTGGTACATTTAGTTGTGGTATACCATTCACCATTCTGCATAACAGATGTAAATCCCTAAAATTTAGGTGCCCAAACCTATAATGCCACAACCATTCTTCTATTTTTACTGAAGTTTCAAAGCAGTTATGCTCCATCACTTGAATTCCCACCTTAAAGGTTCTGTTGCTGGATAAAGGTGCCCTGATAATCAGTCTTTTATTTCCATCAAACACTTTCAGTTCTTCATTTTCCATGAACATCACATAACCCTTCTCAAGTAATTGCCCAAGACTAAGCAAATTACTTTTAATTCCTGGCACCAAAAGAACATCAGAGATGAAAGAGTGCTTGCCATCTTTTCTCTTGATCAGTACTTTACCAACACCTTTAGCTGTGAGTGTGTTATTATTAGTAAATTTGACCTTGCTTTTCACAGTTGAGTCAAGGTTCACAAACCAATCTCTTTTCCCTGTCATATGAGTGGAACAACCAGTATCCAAATACCAGAAATCAGTATTGGATTCTCTTTCTTCAGTGGTTGCCATAAGCATGACTTGATCTGAATCATCTTGCTCTTCTTCTACAAGTTGGGCTTCATTATTTCTTGAATTCCTCTTGTCATTGTGCCAGCACTCATCTGCAAAATGGCCCCATTTTTTACAATTGTAGCATTGGATGCCACTCTTGTCCATTCTCTTCCTTTCACCTTTTCCTCTTGAATTACACGAACCTCCTCTCCTTTGCTTATTGTCATTTGATTTCTAATCAAATGCAGGCCTGCCAGAATTGAAATTCTGATTATTCCAATTTGACTGGCCTCTCCCTCTACTGCTACCTCCTTTCCATCTGCCTCTTCCCCTTTTAATCTTCGAATTATCTCCTTCCTTTCTCCAACTTGATTGGGCTTGCAGAGCTTGTTCACCTTATTTTTTCTTTCTTTCCAGCATATCTTATTTCAAATGCTTCAAGGGAGCCCTGTAATTCTTCAACCTTCATTTGTTCAAGACCCCATGTCTCCTCAATTGACATAGCAATTACATCAAATTTTGTGGGTAATGTTCTCAAAATCTTTTCAATGATTGATCGATCTGAGACTTTCTTGCCGCAACCCTTCATTTAATTGGCAAGAGTTTGGACCCGACTGATATAGGTTCCAACGCTTTCGGTTTCTTCCATCTCTAGTAACTCATATTGTCTCTTCAAGGTCTGCAACCTGACCTTCTTGATCTTCTCAGCACCAGCATAGGCTTGTTGAAGAATGTCCCATGCTTGCTTTGCACTCTTGGCTCCAGAAATCTTTTCATAATGACCCGCATCAACACACTGATGAAGAATGAACAAGGCTTTGTAACTCTTCTTTTTGATTTCTTTACATGAGCTTCATCCACCTTTGTTGTAGTAATCTTTTCTATACCCTCTGTAATCACTTCAAGCACATCTTGAAAACTAAGAATGGCTTCCATTTGATTGCTCCACTTATCCCAATTCTTTCCATCAAGAATAGGTAATGTTGCTGGAAAACCACCATTATTGGAGGTGGCCATCTTCAACAAGTCACTCTTCTCACACAGCAGAATTCACTCTCTTCTCACACAGCCGTATACACACACTTTTCACACAGCGGAATTTTTCCCTCTTTTTCTCTACCAAGAACCTAAAGCTTTGGATACCAATTGTTAGAACAGAGGCTTGTATCACAGAGGAAAACTTATTCACTCATATCATTGCTAAATGAATTACAAAAGCACTCTTTTATAAAGGTTCACATAATGCCATATAAAGCTAAAACAGTTAACTAACTAACTGAATTAACTAACTCAACAAATAACACTAAAAAACACATTAAATGCTTTGCTTTGGACCCACCATAGGAATTCTCTTCACAATCCTTCTAACTGATGCTATCAACATTCAACATTTTGTGTAATGTCTAGTGTCAATAGCTTCTTTTTTTTCTTTTTTTTCTTTTTTGTTGAATGTGTCAATAGCTTAATCTCAAAAAGTATTTGGGATCAAATTCTCTGTTTAACAATACAGTTCTATCATCAAATTATAGTTTGGATACAATTTTTTTCTGGAAGTAATGATAAGATTGATATGTAAATGGAGTACCTTAAAAACATTTACTTGCAAATGTACATATATTTATCCCAAATGCTAAATAATTAAGGAAGGTCAATATGCAACTACCATTGAATGCATACTATATAAAGCTTTCAAAACACAAGCTAGCAAGTTCATAGAGGCGCGTTTGCTTTACCAAACCAGACTCTAAGTATTCCTATTTCCAATAAATTGAACCCAACCTCATTCATATTTCATATCACATAATAGAGCATAGCCTATAACCTATGGATTCAAAAAATGTGCCAAACTTGAACAACATCATTAAGAAGATCAAAGGCCAGCAAAAGATCAAGATCAAGAAGATGTGTAACCTTCGGGTGACTTTTTCAAAGCGTCACACCAGGGTTTTCAAGAAAGCGAGTGAGGTTACCACCCTTTGTGGCATGGATCTTGCTGTAATTATGATCTCACCTGGTAACCGGAGTTAAATGAAACTTGTATACATAGGAGAATAACATATTGAAGCTAAACATAAGAAAATAACACTAAAAAACACATTAAATGCTCTGCTTTGGACCCATCATAGGAATTCTCTTCACAATATTGCTGGTAGCGACATTCAAAACATTTTGTGTAATGTCTAGTGTCAATAGCTTAATCTCAATAGGTATTTGGGATCAAATTCTCTGTTTAGCAATACAGTTCTATCTTGGATATAATTTGTAGCTGGTCCTTATACTTCATCGTGCTGAAGATTTCATTTTTCATATTAAACAGTCCTGTTAGATATATTAAATCTTCCTTAGGTTGAAATTTTAATTAAGCACCTAAAACCTCTATTAAACTAAGTTTTAAAATTTTCTAAATATACTTGCTTCATAATCATAAATTTGGGTGCTTAATGATGATAATTTAAAAATAGAGAGTTGCTATGGTACCCGCATAAATAAAGCTGTTTTGGAACAATTTTTTATCAATAAAAACATTAGGGAATTTCAAGGATAAATATAATCAACTTGTCTTAAAATTCATGCTACTATTTTTCTGGTGGTCTTATAGACTTCATTATTTCCAATAAAACTCCAGGAAAAAATTTCTGGAGTTTGCAAACAGTATTCAAAAAATCAATGCAAAGAATAAACCGATGAAAAGGATAAGCTAAAAAAACCCATAATGGTACAAATCTCTCACCCCAAAAAAAACTTGGAATCTGGGAAAACTTCATCAATGATATATAGGAAACAAGGCAATGCACTGTTAAGTTTCTCCACGATAGCGTTAGATGAGTTAAGGAAGCAATTGTTGCAGAAATGAGGAAACGGGGAAACTGGTTGGGTTAGAAAGTAATCATATTTGTTTATTTCAACATCAACACCACCAACATCACAAACACCTTTAACCCAAGTTAATTAAGGTCGATGGTAGATAAACCTAATGATAAATCGGAAATGAGACAAAGAAAGAGAAAAGGAGAGGGGAAGAAAAAAAGTGAAAATAAGACATAAGAGAGAGAAAAAAAAGCTAAATTAAAAGACGGGTGAAAGGAAGAAGGGAGAAAAGAAGAGGAAAAGAACTAAAACAAATGAATGACGAAAACATAGAACTACTAAAGGGTTTAACTTCGCCTATGTGTGTTTGCATGCATGACCTGTACCAAGCCAGGATAAAGGAAGAGGGTTGACATTAGTGGTTGCGAACCGGCCGTAAAAAATCAGCTATTTTTATGTGATAAACCTTTATAATAATCATATTTGTTTATTTAATTAAAATAATTTTAATTGTTAGATTTAAAAGAAGAATGTTTTGATTAAGTATTGACTAAATTGAAATATGTAATAACTGCTTGGCACGTAGATAACTCCTAAAATTGAAGTATGGAGATAGTTGTTGGAGTTTTTGTTTAAACTCCATGGGTTATGAATAAGAGGCGGTTAACAATTCAAAATAATAACTACTCCTAACCGCTCTTGGGAAAGTTTAGAAAAATAACTACTCCCAACCGTTCCGATAACCAACGGTTACGATGGTTCATCGCCAAGAGTCGTGATGATTCAACGCCAAGAGTCGCGATGGTTTACCGGCAACTCTTCACCAGGGTTGTTTGTTGTCTATAAATAGACACAGAGACAGTCAGAAAATAGGAAGAAAAACTGATAGAGTTTTGATAGTTAATCTTTTCTGATATTCTCGCTTAGATACTAGTACATTTTCATATCACATAACTCTGTGGTTCCTCAAGCATTAGCTTTGTTCGTTTGGGCTGTTGATTTGAAGTGCCATCAATCTTCAGACGTTGATCCGTTCTATCCTGGGAGACAATTGTTCATCAACCTTTGGCATCAATTGGAGGGAACAAATTGTCTTAAGGAGACAACATTGTTGGGCTCGGATCCTTTCATCTCTTTGCAT
>PYAF01005856.1:745245-755442 GCA_007407185.1 Glycine tomentella | reverse complement strand
ATTTTAATTCTTGTGATCAATTTCAAATATTGATATATTTATTATGTAAACATTGACGGACAACCGTTTGTTTATTATACACATGATAAATATTTTTAAAAATTATTTAATTGCAAATAAGCTTAATTTATTAAAAAAATTAAAAAAGTACATTCAATAAGGATAAGATTGACCAAGGGACTACAATAGCATATTTTTTAAAAGTATAGGACAAAATATCTTAATTAAAAAACAAATGAATTAAAATTACAGATTTTTAAAAATAGAAGATAAAACGTTTCAATTAAAAAAAAAACTAAAATTACAAATTAAAAATAATAGGAGAATGAAGATTACAGTTTAACTTACTTTTATCGAATTAACCTGAGACACCAATGAGGCAATGACTAACTATAATCTAATTGTTGGTAAATATTTTAACAACCATCTATATACTGACACTTTGTTTTTTACAGAATCTATATACCACCACTAAAAGCGCCATAATCACCATTAAAAGAGAGCAAATTTAGGTGCATTTATATTACCACTGAAAGGCACTATAACCACCATCAAAATGGATAGAATTTAGTTGCAAACTTGTAATTAAGGATGAAAATAGTTCAGATCATTTATTAGAAATTTTTGGCATGACCTGTTTAAAATCTGATATGGCATGAATTGTTTTTATAAAGGTCAGATTAAGACTTTTTAAAAAATTTGTTTAAATAAAAAGGTTAGGTTCAAGCTTTAATAAAAATATGTTAGACCTATAAGGTTAACCTATTTAATATATATATATATATATATATATATATATATATTATAAAGGTAGATGATCAACTACTTCAAAAAAGCACCTTAAAAATCTCATAAAGTGATTATTATTTATTTGGAAATATAAGTAAGATGTTGAAACATTTTTTGTTTAAAAATTTTTTCTTTAACTTTCCTAAATTGATTTAAAGTGTTTTGTAAAATTAAATTTCCTAAAAAAATATTTCTTCATGTTTGAAAGATGACTTGTGAATTAAATTTTTTATTCGTCTTTGTATTTAATTAACTTGCCTTGATTCTTATTTCTTATTTATTTTAATATTTGACATTAAGACTAAATTATTGAATGAAACTTATGGTATTTTATTTAGTTTGTTTATTTTGATTATAATATTTTGTTAATACTTAAAAGTGCTCTAATTAATTTTAACTTATTTTTTTCACACATAAATTAAAAGAGAAATATGTGTATTTATTTATATTAAATTTTAAAAAATACTATGCAAATTTTCAAAATTTTACTGTATAATCATTAGATTTTCTTTATATATAATATTTATTATAAAATAAACTTTTTAATAAACTGGTAGGTCAAATTAAGTTTTTAAATAGATCAAACCAAACATAAAAAAAACTATAATAGATAAATAGGTCAGACTAAACTTTATATTTTTAAATCAAATTAAAGTTAAGCCTAACCAAACCTGACTTACCAAACAAACCTGACTTACCAAACCTGACTTGATCTAGAAATTTTGAAATAAAGGTGTGACATTATTATTTCTTATTGGTCATCAATGTATTATGTATTAACTAAAGGATGAAAGACAATTGATAGTATTAGAGTAGTGATATTTCGTACGAAAAATTATGGCACAAGTTTGCATGAATCCACATGTATTTATTTTATTGGTTGCCCGTAAATTAAAAAGAAAGAAAATATTGTTACCAATTTGACGGCCGGAAATCATAAATAAAACTTCGTGCAGACTTTTCGGTCAGTTTCCAGGCTCAATTTACCTAAATTTTTCTCTACGGAAAGAAAAAGGGTGAATGAAAATTGACACTCCTATATTAAATACAAATAATTAATTAAGGATCACCGTTGTTTATTTATCACACTTCATTCCAAAATCTAAAAATAATATTCATTGTATGAATATATATATATATATATATATAGTATGAATAATGATAACACTAGCAGTACTTCAAAATAAACTAAATTTCAAGAAATATACAATAGAAAGAATAATTTTTTTCCACCTAAAATGTATAAAAGAATTAAGTTTGAAATATGTCGATATTTCAATCCTTGTTAACTCAACATAAGAGTTTGCAATTGGAAAAAAAGTTAAGTAAAAGAGATTTTTTGTCGCCTTTTTATTTTTAATTGAAGCAATTACTGCATAGTTTATTATTATAGACGTGGGTAATAAATAATAAGAAAATGGAAAGTTTATTCAAATCAATGACCACTTTGTAGCTATTCATAAATTTGAATGGATATAGACAAATTACTGAAAAACTGAAAAAATATAACTTGGGTAGAAACCAGAACTATCTCACTAAATTTTTTATTCAAATGTTATGTATCCACAGTCCACTAACTATCTCCATTACCTATTTATTCCAATTTCCAAGCTTCTCTTATTAGAATTATTGTCTACATACAAACTGCCTCTCTTCCTCATTTATTCATATTCTCTTTATTACCATTTTTTTTTGGTATATAGTAAACAATTATCTACTATATAGATTTCTTTAATTTACTATTAAACATTTTTAATTTTCAAAGAGACGATTAGATTGGGAGAGTAAATAGTAAGTACCTGAGAAAGATCCGGTTGGAGATATATTTAGCACTACTATCTACTCGACAATTACAAACCTTTCTCTTCCCATTTATTCCTACTCTCTTAATTACAATTATTTGCCTAATAAACACTTACAGATATTAATAAATCCTATGGACTCTAATATTTTGTTACCACTCCTCCTCTTGCTTATATAAAACTTTATAATAGGTCGTTTAAGTCGGTTGAACACATTACGTAAATTATTATAAATTTTTTATATTTTTTCGAATAAACCCGACAATATTCCTCCTCTAAAAAAAAGTTCACCTTGCCCACCTTAAAAGGCGAAAATTAGGTAAGTTATCTTGAATAGAAGCTACTGATTTCTAAGAATTTTCAAACTCTAGCTAGAAAACCCTGCTATGCAATTAACACGTTGTCAAACCCTATTGAACTCTCACATATACCTAAAATAACTATTGGTTGAACCTATAACTCATCAGCACAAGGAGTAATGTAGGGGATCAATAGCCTTGTGAGAATTCAGATAGTCTTCTTCAATAGAGACACACGGAAAAAGGTGAATTTTTCTCTCTACTAGCATATTCAATCTATAAGCAACTTATCCAATCCTCTTGGAAATTTGAAATGGGCTATAGAAGTAGAGGCTTAATTTCTCATTAGTTTTCTTGGCCAAATATTTAAGCCTATAAGTCTACAACTTTAGAAAAATCCATCTTTTTCACAAAACTAAACTTGACGCTTATTCTAGTTAGCTTGAGCTCGCATACGATCTTAAGCATTTAGCAAATTGGCTCTCAACTCAACTTGTATTTAATCTCACTCTTGGATTAATACATGCAAATGCTAATTAATTTCCTAAGAACACATATTAAAAAGAGAAAATATTTTATTGGGATGTCCAAAAATATATTCTTCTTTAATTTTTAAACGTTTTTCCATATGATTTTCAATAAAAAGAATTATTTTTTAATTCCTTAATTGGTGTTCTTAGGATAGCAATAGTAAGACCCTGTACTTGCTTTATTGATTTTTGCTCCTTTTAAAAGGATAGGAAGTGTCCTGGGGCATAGTTGTGAAAATCGGTCCGGTCATTGATCCGGTTAAGATAGTGAGTCAGTGGACCAACTGGTAGGTCAGTGGACCAATTAGTGGGTCAGTAATTAAATCGGTTTGATTCGATATACATTAAAAATTTAAAATTATATATGTATTTATTATATATAAGTATATAATTAACATTATTTGAATAAAAAAAGCTCATTCATACTCTAAAATTCAAAATAACTATTGATAACAATCCAATTTTTTTTAAAAAAAACCCCAAAAACAAATCCCAAAAAATAGAACCGGACATATCCGACCGACCGATTTTGACAGGGTCAATTGCATGAAACCAAACCAATTATGCTACCGATTCCTGATCTAACTGGCCGATTCGAACTGATTTTCACAATTATGCCTGGGGGTCAACCTTGCAACACTACTATAACTTGTAATAAACCAAAATTTAGCCATTATTTGATTGTGGCTAAATTTGAGTTAACTGCTCACTAATTAAAATAACTTAGTCCAAAAATGGTCTAGGAAAACTTTATCCCTATTTAAAACAATAGAAACTAGAAAACCATGCAAGCTAATCACTTCCGATAAGGAAAATTTCTGCTACATCTTTGGAAGAAAAAGAATGGCCCAAAGGTATGAAATGAAAACACTAGGCGAGTCGGTTAACTAGCACCAAAATGGTTTCTTTACTTCCCTTCCTTAGGTAGACCCACAATGAGATCCATAGAAATATTAGACCAAGTATGTGTAAAAATATGCAATGGTTTAGAATAATAAGCTAATGATAAGGGACATATTTGGATACAAGTTAAAATTATTTTTGAGAGTTTCTCTACTGAAAATATAATATTTTTTTTCACATGTGTTTGTAATAATAAGCTAATGACAAGGGGCATGTTTGGTCTCATACTTCTAATGTGTTGAAAAGTGTCACATGCTGCAACAAATTTTTTAATATCCTTCCTCCATTAATTTTCTCCTAATAATACACCAAATTATTGGCTAATCTTTTGTAGGTACAAAAGAAACCAAAGGTCCATAGTGTCATCCCATGGCTAAGTTATGAAATTCTAATGAAAGTACAGGGATATAGGGTCAATATTTATGAAAAATCAATCTTCCTATAATCATTCGATTACCTAGCATTTCATGCCCGTGATGCGCGTCAAGATTTAATAACAGGTCTTGCATGACCTGTGAAGCTTCATATCTTTCAGGCCTTCTTCCAACCAACCCTCTTGGTCCTTAAACTACGTCTTTGAAATTGAAGTAAAATGCATTTTCCTCTTGGTTCTTGAAAGGTCTTGCATGCAACTTAAACTTCTCCCTAAAACCTGTGTAATGATACATGAACAACCTTTTATGATAAACACGTATTTGACACTTTCTTTTATCTATCTCTTCGTGTCGGCCGATTCTAAGGTGAAGTTAAAAAAGCAAGGATCCACCGATGAGGCAGGAAATTTACCTGCAATAGCATGTTTGTTACAGGAAGAAAAAATAATAATAAATAAAATAAAATAATTTTAAAATTATTATTTTTATTTTTTGTTTTTGTAATCTCTTTCCCTGACACTCTCTCTTCCGTTTGACTTTGCCGGCAACTCCCTCCACCACCACCCCTAACCTCCTTTCTCCGTCTTTAATGTCCAGCATGAGAAACAACACAACTGAAGCTAGTTCACAGGGACAAAGTCCCCACCTTTAACACCTCCCACGACCACCGAACCCGATTCAATGCATGAATGCAGCAAGACACCAAAAGGGTCACCGCCCTCCTCTGCCGTCTCGCCGCCGGAAATGGAGCAAGGAAGCAAAGAACATATAAAAGTAATAAGTATAAAAATAACGTTTTAAAAAAATGAAAATATAAAAGTATAAAAATGAAAGAAACATAAAAAAACAAATGAAGGTCGTAAAGATAATTACGACTTCAAAGTCGTAATGGTTCAAATTATTTTTGTAAATGTTTTTTTTCATTTTTAACTTGTTTTCTTAATTTTTTTAATTTTATTTAATATTTGAATATATTTTTTATATGTTTTTATTTAACATTATTTTATTTAATATAGTTTCTAAATTTGTTATTTATTTTTATTTAATATTTTCTATTATTTTTATTTAAACGTGAAAATATTTTTTAATTTTAGATAATATTTAAATAAATTATTTAAAAGTAAAAAAATTAAAAATATAGTACATAAAATGATATATTTGAAATTAGATATACCAAAAATTAAAAGTATTAAATAAAAATATATAAAAAATTTAGAAAATATTAAATAGAATATTAAAAATATTAAATAAAAATATATTGTTATTAAGTATGAGGTTTAGCCTTATATAATTTGTACCACAGTCTGAACTTACACGTAATGCTAAATTAAATTAAAAAATTTACTACATGCAAATATTCAAATATTAAATAAAATTAAGAAATTAAAAAAACAAGTTAAAACTTAAAATTGAAAAAAAAAAAAGTTTACAAGAAGTACCATTACGACTTTGAAGTTGTAATGGTTTTTACGACCTTCATTTGTTTTTTATGTTACTTTTATTTTTTTAACTTTGATATTTTCATTTTTTAAAACGTTATTTTATTATTTTTTTCATTTTCTAAAATTTTTTATATATTTTTAACTTATTTTTTGAATTTTTTGAATTTAATTTAATATTAGAATATATTTTTTATATGCTTTTATTAAATATATTTTAATATTATTTTATTTAATATAGTTTCTAAATTTTTGATATATTTTTATTTAATAATTTTAATATTTGGTATATATAATTTTAAATATATTATTTTATTTAATATATTTTTATATTTTTTTAATTTTGAATATTCTATTTAAATATTATCTAAAATTTAAAAAATTAAGTTTAAAAAATGTCCTAAGAAGTCGAAGGCTTTTATTCAAACCAAAATAATTTCTTTAATTATCATTATAAAAATAAATCAAAATACATTTTCAAAATAAAAGACTTATCAAGTATTCGATCTTAAATCTGGATCGTTTATTATTTTAATAATATATCCTATGGCTTACAATACTGGTTCACCAGTGTGACTAGAAAATTACAACTTCATATTAGAATCGGCTCCGTAACATCTTATCTCCTATAAATCTATCACGTCTCTCTTTTATTTCTTTACCTCTCTAAGTATTGATGGGTATATGGGTGTTCATCAAACATTTTCCAAAATCCTTCCAAAAGCAATGCAAAGGAGTTTTGCATCATTAAAGTTACAAACTCTATCTCTTTTCCATTTACTATCTGCCGAAAAGTTACAAACTCTATCTCTTTCCTATAAATCTATCACGTCTCTCTTTTATTTCTTTACCTCTCTAAGTATTGATGGGTATATGGGTGTTCATCAAACATTTTCCAAAATCCTTCCAAAAGCAATGCAAAGGAGTTTTGCATCATTAAAGTTACAAACTCTATCTCTTTCCCATTTACTGTCTGCCGAAAAGTTACAAACTCTATCTCTTTCCCATTTATTTTCCCACTAAACAGTTATAGCTATTAAAAAAATCCTTATGACCGATATTTTGTCACCACTCATTCTCTTTCTGCTGTAAACCTTCTTAATGGGAGGTTTACTCACATATTAATTTGACAAAGAAACATATAATTTGACGTTATTCAATGGAAGAATATTGAAATTTCTGACTTACAACTTGCGAATGATACAATTTTTAGCGGGAGAGAAGCATCGTTTAGCAATATATGTGTCATCAAATCCTTATTGAATCTTCTTTAGATCTCTTCAAGATTAAGGATAATAAATAAACTTCCACAACATTCAATTGATCTCTACATCTAGAAAAAGAATGGACCATTAACGCAGCACATTCATTAAAATAAAAAAATTGGATTAAATTGCTTTCACTTACCTTAGATTCTTGTTGGCGCATACTCTCAAATGGACTCAGCTTGGCTATCGGTTGTAAAAATCTGAGCAGAAGAGCGTACAAAATTTCTTAGAATATATTAGAAATGCCTCAAAGTGGTTTTCTTATTTTATTTTTTAAAGCAAAATGGTATTGCAAAAGCATCACTATACCGTATGAGATCCTAACTAGATTAGTACCTCAGTCAGTTTTAATCATTTGCAACACACCATAAACATATAAGAACAATGCTTCAAAGTGGTTGATGGACACACAAAAGTTGCATACATATGAAATGGATTTCTTTAAGCCAAAAACTGATTAAAAATATAATTTAGAAATGGGTTTCTTTAAGCCCAAAACTGATTAAAAAAGATAATTTAGAAATGGGTGATGGCCAATATATACCTCCTTTTTGCTCAGTTCTTGAATTGGACAGTATCCTTCATGTACCGAGTTTATCATTCATGTTGAGGAATTGCAAAAATATATATCTGACTTGGAGCTTGGGAGGAAGGGTGTTGGAAATAGGATTGGGAATAGTGAAGACAATTCTTCAATTGGTAACCTGAACAATTTAACCTAAACAGTGAGATCAGCCTACATATATATGAATAGGGACAAAAATTATATTTCTTTATGTTACTTTTTCTCTCAGATTTTCACGAGCAAAATAGTTTAACAAAATTTAAACTCGATCAGTATATTAGATTTAAATCTAATACTAATTAAAAATTAATATATTAAATTACTATATAATATACTAATTGATATATTAATTGGCATATAAAATTTAAGTTAATATCATTCATATACTAAATAATATAATAATAAGTATCTGTACTAAAAAAATTAATATGCTAATTCAATACAGAAAAATTAACACATTAATTACTTAATGTATTAAATTTAGAGTTAACAATAATTACTAATATGTTATTGGTCCAAGTGAAATTATGTTTAGATTTTTAAGAACGGTTTTAGTTTTGAAATTTGAGATGTCAAAAAAATGGTTGAAAGGAAAGAATACATTAAAAGTGACTAGTCAAGTTTTTCAGCAAAAATTAATCATTGATAAAATCGATTGATACTTCATACTTAATACAAAAAAATAATATAATAATTAAATTTATTTTATATTCATTAGTATATTATTTAAATTAAGTTATTAATTATGTAATACAGTAACTATCTATAATATATTAACTATAATGATTTTATTAATTAGATAGTATACTAATTATATTTAAACCATATTAAAAATATTTTAACAAAATTAAAAGTCAATCAGTATCTCCAATTTAAATTTAATATATTAATTGACTAATTTAGTATATAATGATTTATATATTAATTAGCATACTAATTTAAATGTAACACTAATTACATAATATGTTTAATTTTAAGTTGATAATAATTAACAACATGTTATTAGTTTAAGTGAAACTATGTGTATATTTTTTCGGCTTAAAAATATTTTTGATTCTTAATAAACAACAATTTTATTTTTGGTTCTTGATATTTTTTTAGTATCTGATAAATTAACAAATTTTATGTTTACTTTCGAATAAATTTTGTTCATTTGTAATTAGTTGGGACTAAAACAAAATTCACTAATTTATCAAGCAGAAAATACAAAATTCATTAATTTATCATGGACTAAAGCAAAATATCAAGGACCAAAAATAAAAACATTATTTTATTAGAGACCCAACTTAAAAAAAAATTATTAACAAACAAACGCAAAAATTGAGTATTTATTGCAAATAAAAAGGAAACATATTTAAGCCTATTTTATAAGCAAGGTTTTGATTGTAAACTTTCATGATGAAAAAAAATATTGTTGAAATTAAGATAAGAACATACTAAAAGTGGCTAGTCAAGTTTCCTAGCGAATATTATTTATTCATAAAATGGATTAATACTTCATACTTAATATTCAAATATTCAATATAATAATTAAATTTACACTATATACATTAATTTCATTAGAATACTAATTAAATTAATATATTAATTATTTATACAGTAATTAACTTTAATATGTTAATTACTCTATTAATTATAATGAATTTATTAATTAATTAGTATACTAAATAAATTTCTACTATATTAAAAATATTTTAAACAAATTCAAAGTCAATCAGTATATTACATTTAAATTTAATATATTATTTAAGAAGTAATATTAATTTACTAATTTAGTATATAATGATTGATATATTAATTATTTAATACATTAATTAAAATTAATATTTAATTATTATATTAATTATAATGAATTTATCAAAAATATTTTAACAAAATTCAAAGTCAATCAGTACATTAAATTTAAATTTAATTATTAATTAAAAATTAATGTACTAATTTAGTATATAATAACTGATATATTAACTATTTAATACAGTAATTAACATTAATATATTAATTACTATATTAATTATAGTGAATTTATTAAAATATTTTAACAAAATTCAAAGTCAATCAGTATATTAAAATTTAAATTTAATTATTAATTCAAAATAATGTATTAATTTAGTAAATAATAACTGATATATTAACTATTTAATACAGTAATTAACATTTATATATTAATTATAGTGAATTTATTAATTAATTAGCATACTAATTAAATTTTTGTTATATTAAAAATATTT
>PYAF01005856.1:728850-745145 GCA_007407185.1 Glycine tomentella | reverse complement strand
TAGTAAATATTATTCATTAATAAAATGGATTGATACTTCATATTTAATACACAAATATTCAATATAATAATTAAATTTATACGATATACAAAAAACTCATTAGTATACTAATTAAATTAATATATTAATTATTTCATACAGTAGTTGAATTTAATATATTAATTACTATATTAATTATTTAATTTATTAAAAATATTTGAACAAAATTAAAAGTCAATATGTATATTACATTTAAATTTAAATATTAATTTATTAATTCATTATATAATAATTGATAAATTAATTATTTAATAAAGTGATTAAAATTAATATATCAATTTACTAATTTAGTATATAATAATTGATATATTAATATTTAATACAGTAATTAACATTAATATATTAATTATAATGAATTTATTAAAAATATTTTAACAAAATTCAAAGTCAGTAAGTATATTACATTTAAATTTAATATATTAAATAAAAATTAGTATATTAATTTGCTAATTTAGTATGTAATAATTGATATATTGATTAGCATTATAGTAGAAAATAGTCTAAATTGTTCTTCTTATAGTTCTGAAATCCATGATTTTGATTTTGCTGGATTTTAATTATAACATTCGATCCTCTAGTCTTATAAATTGGTGATTTTGATTCTTTTGATATATTATTAATAAATAATTCTGATTAATTGAGTTATTAAGTTAATTATAAACTGCATTCAAAACAAAAGTTAATTATAAATTAATCAAAACTATTAATTATTAAAAATTGAATAAAAATTATAAATTCTAATTTTTCACAACACCGTGTTCATTCCTCGTGTTCCTCATATACTCTGTAAACACTGCTTCTATCTCCATTGTCGCACAGACTATACCGACAATAACACCATATTAGGTTAACAGTCTTTTATTAAAAAAATTTAATGAATAATAAATTTTATTTAATTTAAAATTAATTTAATATCTCTAATAATTACAATTATTAGTGAATAATCTATCAGGGGGACTAAAATTGTAAATTTATAAAATTAGGAGATTAAATGTTACAATTAAATATCAAGGAGACCAAAATCATGGATTTGAAAAATTATAGGGACCAAAATTACAATTAAACCTAAAAAATACTCTCTTCTTTTGTTTTTTATAGTCAATACTCCATTCTCTTACTTTAGTTTATTTGAGACAAAGATATTAATGTAATTTAATATTCATTAAACAAAAAAAGTATTAGGGATGGAAATGAGTTAGGTTAGACGGGATCTTACTTAAGCTTGGTCTGACTTGTTTTAAATTTTTATAGTCTAAGAGTTTGTTACCTATCACGAGCTTATTTTTAGACTTGAGTCCGACCTTTGTAAAAGTCTTTGAGGTCCATTAACCCATTTAAAGGCTTCCTTCATATTAAGGAGTATAGAAAATATTATTTTTAAATAAAACCAAAGATTTTCATTAAAAACAACAAGACAATTTTAAATCACAAGTTATATGGACAAAATTTGCCTACAAACATTACATGTGACATACTATACCAAAGTCTTTTAAGTCTCACCAAAAACAAATAGTCTATATTTCTTATACTCATCTATGCTTATACAAATTAATTTATTTCAAACATTAATTAAAATGATTCAAATTGTCAAACTATTAAAATAATTTTGTAATTTAAATAAAATAATTATAATATTATATATCATATTAATAATAATATTTTATTATAAAATATGATAGCTAAATTGATCAGCCCGTCAGGCTTAATAGATTTTCTCAAGATATGTGGCTTTTCCTATTTAACTAAATAAACTTTTTTAAAAGTTTGAGCTTAACCTTTTTATTAAATGAGTTGAATAAGATCGGCTGTTAACCCCTCGACGGATGGCTTGGCCTACTTCCACTCGTACTTGATATATTCATTAAACGAAAAGTGGTGACAAAGAAAAAGTTCATTATCTTTGACAAGTCAAATTTTAAATTAGGGACAAAAAGTAAAATTTCAAAAAGTTTAAAAATTAAAAAAGAAATATAGCCTTATTTTATTTATATTCTTTGTTATTGTATTTTATTTTATTTTATTCCATACTTTGTAATAATAGAAAAATTCAAATATAAAATATGAATCTGCTTTTCAAAAATAAAAAAAAAATTGAAAAACTAATTAAATCTCTATGTGGTGTTCTCTATAAATTTATGTTTATTTATAAAAAAAAGGATATAGAAATGGCTTCAATTGGTGAAAAAGTGATTAAACAGTCATTATAGATGATGTTCAAATCACTAATAGCTCTAACTTCAATCAAGAAGAAGATATAAAAAAATTAAATGAAGATAATTTATTAGAAGAGAACGTTGAGTATATATATTGACTTAAATATATTTTTAGTCTTTAATATTTAGTATTTTTTTTTTGTTTTTCATCTAAAATATTTTAAGGACTAAAAATAAAATAAACATAATTTATAAGAACTAAAAATTAAAAAATAATTTTTCAAGAACTAAAAGTAAAAATATACTTAAACTTTTTAATCTATAGGAATTAAACACAATAAACACCTTACTCAATCAATTGAGCAAAACCTCCTTAGTTGTTAAGCATATAATACCACTTTAAGTGAGATTTCAAAAGAGCCGATAAAATAAAATAAAAATTCCTAAAAATATTTATGATCTAGGCGGAAAAATATACTCATGAAATATTTAGACATTTAATAATAAAAAAATGGTTTCATGAAATATGACAATTTATAATATCACAGTGCTAGAATATTAATATGAATTTAAAGCTCAAAAAGTTAGAATATTCATATGAGAATTAATAATTATATATTAAACTTCTTTATAAAAATTATTTTGGCCCTAAACTTCCTAAACACGTCCTTGATTCCTTTCCCTTAAGGACTTATCATAACGGCATAAATTACTAATTGGTGCTAAACAATGTTTTTAATCCTACTTTTTATTTCTTTAGAAAATATTATACAAAAGGTAAAATATATAATAAATATAATAAAAAATAATTTCAAATTTCAAATATTTTATTTATATGATATTATATAACTAATAATAAAATATTTATTAATTCAAATAATTAGTAAATAAAAACAGAAACCAATGATATTATAAATTTATGAATAAAAAATATACAATGTTTGATAAATAATTTTGGTTTTCTAATTTTTTGATTCGTTCAATTTTTGATTTTTTAGATCGATTTTTTGGTCCATTTTGGATTGGATCATATTATGAACACTATCATAAATTACTAGTTGGTGTTAAACAATATTTTTAAAATTGGACCGGTCATTAAACTAATGAAGACATTGGTTTAAGGTTTAATTATTCAACCGTAGTTGAACCATGGCCAAACCGGTAGTAATTAAAGTATATTTTTTAATTTTTAATATAATAAATACATAATTGTAAATAAAAGTAAGGCTTAAATACATTTATAGTCCTTTAAATTTGGATAATTGTTTTTTTAGTTCTTCAAAACAAAATTTAATTTTATTAGTCCCTCAAATTTTTGAAAGATACTTTTAATCCCTATCATTCTTTGTGTTAATGGTGTTATAATTTGTGACAATTTTACACTATCATAAATGTTTTTTTTTATAATTTAATTTCTTCAAAATGAGTTGTGACAATTTAAAACCACCATACTATGTAAAGATCGATCAAAACAATTTCACATTTATGTTTTTATTTTCTTCTTCAAAATTACCAGACTATGTAAAAAATAGTCATCAAATCATACGAGTAAAATATTTTGGCGGTTTAAAATAATTAGAAATCATTTTTTTAAATAAATAAATTTTGGTGGTTAAAAATCATCACAAAGTATGAAACTATGAACACAATCAACAAAGATGTACTAAAAGTAGTTTTTCAAAAACTTGAGAGACTAATAAAAACAATTTCTTATAAGGACTAAAATAATAATTACCTAAATTTAAATTACATAGAAACATATTTAAGCCTTAAAAAATATAATTTTTATAACTTTAAAAATTAAACATTCCTTAAAAATATCATCACCCACCACATGTATCATGCAAAATTATACATAAATTAAATATACCATAATATTTAATTTCAACTATATAAGTTTTTTTTATTAATATACAAAATAAAATATCTAAAATCTATCAAGTAGAAAATAATATGATTAATAAAAAGAATATGCCTGTCTCAAAATTAACTTAATATTAATCTTGAAAATTGTTAGTTTAGAGATGATAATTGTGCAACGACTAAAATAAATATAATTGTAATTGGATACATCCCATATCAGCTTTATCATTTTCGTCTAAAAGTCATCCCTGATCTCATTTTATGTTTCTAATCTCTCATTTATATTTATTGTCATTATAGTAAAACAATGTAAATATACCTTTTTATTACCTCTAATGACTAATGTGTTCATTATATTCTCATTTATTATAATATTTAATACAATATATTAAAAATTTAAAATACTTTATTTATTAATTTTAATTTCTTAATAAAATTTTAATTACACTATGCATATCACACACATCAACGTTAGTTATGTGTATGTCAATAGTCAATTTGTTTTAACTATTCAATTTTATTCAACGTTCCTCAACAACCAAGCATATCATTTTATAATTCAACAGTTTTAACATCACTCCTTAAATTTTCCTTTATGTGGAATTAGACATATCAAAAGTATGTCCGCCACATCTCATTAGTCAAACCTTTCCACAAGGTACTAAGCAAAAATATCATCTTATTCTTAATATTATATATATATATATATATATATATATATATATATATATATATAACAAAAATATATTAAGATTTTTCAACAACTCTTTTTCTCACACTTTTGACATTACTAAAAACGTCGAACAAGATACGTCAATATGTTTTGTCCAAGACAATTATTAATTGCTATCTTATTCATCAAGGCTATTAAATCTTAAAATTATTATATTTTTACATTACTTAAGAATTTAAAATTCAAATACTTAAATCTAGTAAAGAATTTATTAAATAAATATTGCAATTTCCAAAAATGAACTTAGTAATGATAATTAAATTAATTACTTCACCGTTTTAAACCTATAGTAGGCTGTTCTAGAATATTTCAAATAAAAAATTCATATCTTTGTCAATAATAATTTCTTTTCCATTTCTTTCTAGGACTTATCGCATCTCTTTCTCTAGATTTTATTAGAATCATTCTTATTTACAAAGTTCATTTATTTCCTATGTAGTCACCGGACAAGAGCAATCAGAAAAAGAAACCTTTTGAAACTTTACACAATATGAATAATTATTTTTAACATGATTCCTATTTTTCCCATCTTCAAACTTTAATTTGTATCTAATAGCAATTATTATTATTTTTATCTAGAAAATTAAAAATTTAGTTTCTTTGAAAATTATTATATATACCTAAAAGCTTAAATTCTTTCTTCTCTAAAAAAAAAAAACTTAAATTCTCTCATTCTTTATCTAACTAAATGACGACGTTAAGTAATTATTACTTCTAACTTTCGGATCTGTTTTCAGTCCATACATCAGGACTTAAAACAGTCCCTGTATGGCTCACGGTCCTACTCTCATGCAGTGATATTAAAATCTCCTATGATTCAAGGTTGAAAACTTAAGTATTATATATAGGTATTTTATAACTTTGCAAGGATAACCATTATATTCCACTTTAGGCTTTTAGGTATATACAATAATATAACTACTTTACCATGTAAAAACTGCAAACCTGTATAGACTTACAGCATTCCCGGGTATCATAAGATCCAAACTTCATTCTAATTTTTTTATCTAATTAATTGTATAATAATCTCACCAATCCAGTAATTATTTTCTTTTTTTTTTTTCCTTTGCAAAAACATATTAAGACCATACCTTCTATCATCAAACAGTAGCTTAATAATTCAATAACAAACCATTTCCATGCACAAGATAGGAAATAGAAATGGTTAGGAGAAACAAAAATGTTCAGATTTTATAAGAAAAAGGGAAGAGAAAGATTAAGAATAACTTCCCAATATCAAGTATAGATCAAGCCAAGAAAAGAATTAAATTTTCTAGTTTTGAATACTCCTTGAACTCATGATTATGAAACTGAAAGTGTGTATTTTAAGAGACAGAAGAAGAAGAAAAATGAAGGAGAAAGAGGTGCCGGAGGCATTACAGTAGCATGAAAGAAGAACAAATGAGAAGCTGTGTTTTGCATTAAGCAATTTATAAACATAATTTTTTTTTTTTTGTAATAAGGAAATTGACCCAAGTAAAAGCAACGTGACAAGTTCCCTTGAATTTCAAAGTAGCGTCTATTGTCAGCACAATTCAAGGATAAAATCTTTGAATTTTGGGTCATGTAGTGCCGGTTTAAGAATTAAATAAATCAAGTTCTTCATCCCTTTCAACTTATTCATTAAGAATTGTTTTACTTCTACATGAAGAAGTTTATCACCACCAAATTTATCTACAACTGTACCGCCAAAGTAAGTTGCACCACATATGGACAAATATGGATGCACCTAGTAATTGTGCAAATGGTGGCAGCTCCTTTACACCATCTCACTTTTTCTCTCAGAGCGAGGTAAAGTTATAATATTTTTATTACATGCATTTACTTATTCAAAAGGCACCTCTTGTACCACACTTAGAATCGAGGAGGGTCTTTGCATATGGCTTGACAATTGGGTTACAGGTAAGTGGTGTGTGACTTTTTTTTATTCATAGAAATAAAAAACGGTAAAAAAATTGTAATACTTAACATTTTGTTTAATCAAATGAGTTAGATTTATATATGAATGTGATTGTCGATCTCTTGTTAATATTTTTTAAAATTGGAACGATGTGGCTTTCATGCAAATGTACTTTCATAAGTTTGCGGCGTATTCGATCCCTTTTCCTTCGTAAATGGGGCCAATCAAGAATTAACACCAGTAAAAACAACTTGGTGGCTCATTTGGAAGTTTTCAGAGCTAGCTCGTAGCCAATCAAGTTTTCAGACTTGGGTTATTCCTCTAGTTGATGTTCGAAGTGCTTATATGAGAGACAAGTAGTTTGTGGTTTGTTGTTTGTTGTCTTTTTATTGATTCATACTGTCTCAACAAACAGTGTATATATATATATATATATATATATATATATATATATATAAACACTTTTGGTCCTTCATGCATGCACTAACGCGATATATAACACATTTTTTATACATATGTCAAACAAAATTGGGCACTTGTCCAAGTCCCAACATTAGAATTTTTTTTTTTTTATCAATTTCTAAACTACTTGATTCCTCGCCAACATGTCTTCTAACTACAACTCTTGAGAAGCACAATATTCACCACCATGTGTGTATATGTGTGTGAAAATTTTATAAGTAAATTAATTATTAGTATAAGTAAATAATTTAAATATAATAATATCAAGTAATAAAAAATTACACAATTTATTGAAATTAATTTAGTTTTTAAGTTTCATAATTTTATGGTTCATATTTTGTTTATTATTTTGATATATTATTTGAATTAGAATATAATAGTTTATTTAAAATTATATATAGGTAATTAAATTAGATTTTTAAAAAGCTAAACGAGTTCCCTACATCTTTCTCTAACCCAACAAAAATGGAATTATTGAGCTTTAATTGTATATACCTGTCTATTTAAAATCTACCTCCAAAGTTGGTCTGCCTTGGGCAGACACGAGAGTAACCAAAATTCCAAACTAGAGTTCAAAAGATTGGAGTTTAATATAGAATTGGATATTTGTTTGTAAAAGATGCCCTTTTTATTCAAACAAGACAATACAGTTCCTAATCACAAAAGAAAAGAAACGACCTTCCAAAAAGAAAAAAAGAAAAGAAAAGACCTAAAGGAAATTAAAGACACTCCACCAACATATGATGAACATTATTCAAGACAACAAAAACCCAAACCCTATAGCAAATCCGTCAAAACCATGTCCCGCACATGAAACAGGTTATGCCAGTGCTTATTCTAAACAAAAATTAAACAACATGAATTAAAAATTTAAATAAGGCATCATCAATATTGGATACATCTCTCTTTTGGGGGAATTAATCAAATTAACCCAAGAGAAGGTCCATTGCTTTGAATGTTGTTAAATTGACGGTAACACAAGATTCTCCCATCAATCACTCCCATAGGATTTTGCATAGGCACAGCGCTATTAACATTCGAAGAGGAGCTTCCACCTGCAAAAAATTGAGTTGATAAGTTATAAAAGAGAAGTTTCTCAAGTTTTTCATTGACATGTGTCTTTAGGTCCTCCAATGCCTTCTTATACTTCTCGACTTGGACCTTGTTCATGCTTTTAATCGGTGTGGTCCACCAAAAGTGATTCTCTGAAACCTCCAACAAACGATTCAAATCCTCTTCCCGCTTCTTCTCCCTGGCGAACCAGTTCGCCAGGTAGTTGAAATGCGCGTGGAGTCCACGCACATCCATGGTGCAGTAGGGTTCGTTAAGGTCGAGGGTAGGAGGAGTTGGGGCATGTGCCATATAGCGTTGGATAACGGAATCAACATGAGGACTGCCGAAGGAGAAAACTCGATTACCGGGTGAGAGAACACGATCACAGCAAGGTCCACGGCACAGAGGGTGGCAAGCTCACTTGCTTTCTTGAAAATCCCAGTGCGGCGCTTCGAGAAAGTCGCCTGAAGGTAACGCTCGTTGCTTATCTTTTTCATTTCGATCTTTTGTCGACCTTTGGTCTTCTTAACGTTGCCATTATTCAAGCTTGGCACGCTTTTTGAATCCATGGGTTATGCTATCTTATTTGATATGATATGAATATGAGGTGTGGTACATAGGAAGTCTTGGGTTCAATTTATAGGCATATTAGGAGTCTGGTTTCGCAAATTAACCAAATGTGCATGCTTAATCTTACCATAAACTTACCAACCTGTTTTTTGACTACATTGAATTAGTTTCTAAATTATATGACTTTTTAAGTAATTATATTATATTAAATTTTGATCGTCCATATTTAATTATATGGTCAAGATTTAATCATTTCACTATAATATAAGATACATTTTTTTCATGTGATATGTCCTCATATATATATATATATATATATATATATATATATATATATATATATATATAGATTCATCATTTGGAATGAATATGTTTATATTGGTAGTTGGATTTTGTTGATACTTTCCATTTACACTCTTAATCTTATCATTTCTTTGAAACAAATCTTAATGTTTAATCATTAATTAAGGAATCCACTTGGTAATATTGTTTACTATATATCAAAATGTTTTGCAACACTTCAATTTATACTACTCCCTTTGTAGTTCTCCTGTAAAATGTTAAACTAGATCAGAAAAAAAAGAGAGAAAAAAATCTTTAAGGGATGCAACTTGATTAAGATCATAAGCTCGATTGGATTTAAAATATGATTATATACTACCTTTATTTATTTACTTATTTCATAAAATAAAATGAAATTAATTATAAATTAATTATATTAATTAAATAATATAATATATTATTTAATATATATATATATATTATTTTATTGTATATAATTAATTATATCTATCTATTGAGTTGTTTCACAAACCAAATAAGTGAAATCATATGAATTGGCAAATCTTTTAAGGAACAGGGTAGCCATGAATGGCCCCCAAATTTATTTTGCATAATATGTATATATTTCAAACGTATGATCCCTCATACAAATCTGTAATAATCAACATCTATTAGAATTAATATATATATCGCTATTGAGGTATGAGAAGTTAATTGTTTGTCTCACGAAAAAATAAAAGGAAGAAATGAGTAAAGAGTGTTGACTATGCTAGACATAAGAAAAATTCATTATTTTTAGTTTAAAAGTTCGATAGTATTCGAACCCGTGCAATGCATGGTTTTTTTAGTATAAAAAAAAGTGAGAAAATAATATAAAATAAAATGTTTAAATTTTTTAAAAACAAAAAAAACAAGGAAAAATATTATCCAGACGCGTAAATAGATTGACTGGTAGGCCAGTTGAAGAAAAAAGTGCTTCGATAAGAATTTTTCGTGCATCAGCCCATCCAATCTAATTCACGACATACAGATGTTGTGTTCCATTCGTGAACTCTCTTAATGCCAAAAGCACCTTCCCTCCTAGTAGGATAAGTGACCTGGTCCCAAGCAAGGCTCCGATAACTGGCACACCAGAGGTGCGTCCTTCCCGGTCCTATCGTACTAGGGAAAGGTCCGGGGGGAGACTCCTTCGAATTTATCTGTGGACTTTTTTGTGTTCATTCGTGCAAAAGCAGGCAGACCGGTGGAAGGGGTGACTATCGATTTCAATATCGATCTGTCAATCCGTTTTGCCATTGACCTTTTTTATGGCCAAACTCTGTGACAGGGATATAAAAAAGGGTGTAATCCCCATTTCTCTAAAGCGCTAATGCATTAAAAAACAAAACAAAATGCTAACTGTTCAGTCATTGAGATGTGGCGACAACTGAACAATTTTTGTATATCAATAGACTAGCCAAAGAATTTAATTTTTTTAGTGATATGTAACAAAACATTTTTTTTTTGCGATTAATGATATAATGAAAAAATTATTAAAAAAAGATATAGTGAAAACAATTGTGTTACTTATTAGTAGTGATTATTAGATTAAAGAGGTCTATTTCAGTTGAATGAGTAGGATAAATGAGTGCTATAAATATCTCCTACTATATTTAATTTTTACTGATAAAAAATATTAATGACTATTAGATAAAATTATTTTTAGTAATTTATTTGTCATTATTTTCTTAGTATTTTATTATCTGCCAAGTTATATAAATATTTTATATTAATTTAAAAGAGACATTTTTAATTAAAAGGTAAAATGATCAAGCATAAAAGAATAGATACAATTTTTCAAGAAAAAAATTTATTGATGACAATGAAAATAATATAATTTGAACATTTTTCTCTCATCATATGAATAATTTTGAATTTTAAATATATATATATATATATTACTTGTTACTTTTTTATCCCCTCAAATTATTAAGTCAAGCTCAGCCACTGACTATATAAAACAAATCAATTATCAAATCAAATTTCAAACTAATAATAAAGTTACTTTAGTTCATTGTCAACTCCAAATGCAAGGATAGGTGTAAAGGAATAAACTTTAGATTTTTGTAGAATTCAGATATTTTTATAAACTATAGATATTTTCTCCTAGAGGTAATTTAATTTGAGTTAGATAGGATCATTATGAATGATAATTTTTTTTCCTATGATTAACATAATTATGTATTGAAGACTCAAACTTGAAATATCTAGATAAGATAGAATGATCCTGTTGCACCAATTGAGCGAGGTATCTATATACACTTTTTATTTATTTTGTAGATTGATATTAAGAAAATATTATATGCATTGATAATGCATTTTTTTTACATAATTCAATTTCAAAATTTCATTTATTTTAGTTAACTGTTATAATCATTACTTTAAAATTATATCCAAGCATAATTTTTTCATGGTTTTGTAAAACTTTTAGACTGATTTAAAATGTCTATTAAACTCTTTATTTCACTTCCAAATAAAATTCCTTCTTAATTTTAATTCCTTTTTAAATATAAATGATTGCTTAGAATATTTTACTCTTATACCTTTTATGGCAAAAGGAATATATAGGAACTTGAATTTAAATTTCTTCTCTTCCCCTTACCTTTTTATTATAAAATTATAAACATAGAGATGAAAAAAATGTGAGTATGTCAGTATGACAATACGATTACTCCAGTTATTTTTAAGAGTTTAATAAATTTAATTAAGTTTTTATTTATTCCTTTTGCCATAAAAGGTAAAGGAGTAAAGCATTCTAAAACAATATTTATATTTAAAAAGAATTTAAGATAATTAATTTTATTCCTAAGGTGAAATAAAAACAGCTTTTAAATAAAAATATAAATACATTTTTCGAATTTGGCAACTGAAATTAGTTTTATCCATAAAAATAAAAGGCGTAATATATTTTTTGTTTTTTTTTGTTTAATTTTACATTTGGTCTCTAATAATTTTTTTTTTCACTTTTAGTCCCTAAATAATATTTTATTTTATATCTTGTTCTTGCCATTATGTTCACTTTGCTTCTACATTTTTCTTAGAGTTAATTTGAGTAGTTATATGTTTAATATTTTTTATTTCAGAAAATGAATTTTTCAATGAAAAAATATCTAAATAATTATTTGTATAATATTTAGTACTCATTTTTACTATCACATTTTCAACAAATAGAAAAAACCTGTCTGCAAGTTCCAAGTGTCACATGACCAAACACTCCTCAGGTCTTCAAGAGAGGTGAAGGAGAACTCAAAGAATCCTCGACCTACGGGGTAATCTTCCATTGTTTGATGGGGTTCCAGAGCTTTGGAGCTTTTCTTTCAGCTCTGTGGTTTTCAGTAGGATTGATCCCTTAGGGAGAATGATTCTCCCGTGGAGGTTATTCTTGTAGCATTGCAGACTCTGCTAGTATTCTTCCTCAAAAATCTTGATGGTAAGGGAATCACCCTTACGACATGGCTTCAGTACTGGGTTGACTAGGATGTTACAGGAGTTGCTCATGACCTATACGAAAGACTTGTGTTAAGGTAGGTGCAGGGTCGTAACAGGTGGCAATAAGGGATATGCATGATCGAGGATCAAAGGATCGATGAAGGACCATGGACAAACAACAACAATGTCCATAACGACAATAAAAAGCAAACCCTAGCAGAACTTCATTTCTCTCTCAAACAAATATTCTGCATGAGCAAAAGAAATCACAAATAACATATTCACATACAAAAAATTAGAAATTGATATAATTAAAATAAAATTATAAAAGTAAAAATATTATACTAATTACCACAATTTTTTATCAAATAAATTGATCACTTACTTTTAAAAGTAAAAATTTAATATCTTAATTCTTGATAATTAAAGTTTTTCTTACAACGATACCATGCATTCATTGCCAAAATACATTTTTTTGGCGGTTTCTTGTAGCCGCCACAAATAAACAGCCAGAAAATTCATATTTTTTTTGTAGTGCATTCATTGCCAAAATACATCTTAATTTATCTGTTGATGATGTCCACCTACTTTGTAATGTGTTTCTCCAGTAAATAATATTGTTCTCTGTTGTGAAGGAAGCTTGCTAACAAAGTTGGAGCTGCTGGGTATTATTTAGTTGTTTCTGACCTCTTGGATGGTGAACCCTTTAATCATCAGAATTTGGACAGGCCCTTTCCTGCTTCGATAAAAGATCATGGACCGGTGGTTAGTTCATAAATTAAGTATGTTTTGATTAAAATGTTTCACTGAGACTTTGCCTACTGTCTAGTACAAGGCCCAATTCACAAAACTTTCTCCTGCAAATATCCATTTGAAGGCACTGAGAATCTATAAAAAAACATATATATGGATTCATAATGATGTTTGGTTGACATCACCACAACAGGACACTTCCCTCTTACGAGTGATTTATTTACATAATAAATTGAATTGAATCTGCAAAGTAAAATGTTAATATGTACAGTGTAAAAATTATTACTCTTAATCAATTTACATAATACTATCTCTTTAAACTTTTGTGCAAAATTAATACTCGAATAAATAATTTCGTGAATCATTTTCTTTAATTTCACATAGAAGATTCATATATTATCTATTTCTAATATAAGCACCTATCCTAGCTTTAACATCCAAACATTATAATGGTTACAAACATTAGCAAGGTAAAAATATTAGCAATTTATTCTGTAAAAAAACCATTTATTTTGAATGAAACGCCACAAGATTGTCATTCTTGAATGTGCTTCTACCACAATACAAAATAACATCAGGGAAAATGGGTCATCTTGCCTCACCCCACGGGTGCGAGGGAAGAAACCCACTGATCTTTCATTGACTACAATGGAACGTCAGCCAGATTGAAGTATAGTGAGGATCCAACTGCAGAAGTTATTAGACAATCTGAAGGCTTTTAGGGTCTCAATGAGAAATTTTTAGTCTATGGTATCAAAAGCTTTTTTGACATCTAGGTTAATTGCCAAGTTCCCTCTGTAGCATCTATTGTTGATCATATTAATCGCTTCTGACGTAGTTGCGATACAGTCAGTGATCTGCCTATCTCTTATGAACCTCCTCTGGTTGATAGAAATTATTTTGGGTGCTATAGCAAACAATCTTTTTGCAAGCACCTTAGTAATGATTTTGAGTTGGAAATTTGCCAACCCAATAGTCCTTGACTGTTCAATAGTATCAACGTTGGGGTCTTCGGGATGAGCACCACAACATTCAAGTTTAAGTTAGGGGAAATCCAACCATCTGTAAAGAATTGAAGGGTAGCCGCATAAACATCCTAATTAATGATGTGCCAATATTTCTAGAAAAAATTCCCTCCAAAGTCATCTGGGCCGGGAGCCTCATTGGCATTCATACCAAACACTGCTTCTTTAACTTCTTGGGCTGACCACAAATTGGTGAGAAAGTTGCTATTTGTCCTTGATACCATATTAGGGATAACCTTTTGAATAAAGGTCGTTAGGAACACGATTATTTTGACTCGCAAGCAAATCAGTGCAAAATTGGAGGGCATGTTGCTCAATATCATTGGCATTTTATAGGATAATGGAATCCTTTCTCAAAACAATTATCTTCTTCATGGTTTGTCTCATCCTGGTTGTTCTGTGGAAGAAGGAGGTGTTGCGGTGCTCGTGATTAAACCACTTGACCCTAGATTTCTTCTTCCAAAAGTTGTCCTAGTATCTTAAGGCTTGAAAAAGATGGGATTCAACACTAGCTTCTTTCTGTAGACGATGTTCTGAGGGGCCATTTGCACTTATCTCTTGTTGGATAGCATCAAGGGATATCATGGTTGAAATAACATTGTTGGATACATCTCCAAAACAAGTTTTATTCCATGTTTTGAGTGCCTTTTTTGGTTTCTGAGATAAGATGTACATAGGCACCCTGTCACAGGTTGATTCCATGTTTGTTTAATCAGCTTCTCACAATCCTGGTGGGCGGACCACATGCTCAGAAATCTGAAAGGTTTAGGACCTGTGTTGTTTTTAACTTCCATGCGAAGGAGGATAGAGTGGTGGCTTGATTTGCCCTTGGTTAACGTGGAGCAAGAGATGGATGTCCAAGCAAGAATACTATATGAACTGCATATTGATCTGTCAAGTCGAATATCTATACAAGCACTTCCTTTACGACCATTGGACCATGTGTAGGCTACTCCTTTGGTCGGGATGTGAATTAGATCATTGGTATCCGACCAAGCTTTAAGTTCAGTACAAGCTAAAGAACTGGGAAGTCTACCTCCCCTTTTATCCTAAGCCCCCAACACAAAGTTGAAATCACCCAAAAAGCACCAGAGCCTGGGTTGTTTTGTTGAATTGTAGAGAGCTCTGCCCAAAGACTACAGTGGAACAAATGAGAGGTGGACGCATATACAATAAAGAAAAAAGATTGATGGTTGTTGTCATTGACGCAGAAGCAAATTTGTTGATCGTTGGAGCAAATAACTTGCAGTTCAATACTTTTACAGTAGATGGCCAAGATATTTGGGGCTTTCGGGGGTCTATGATTAAATGCAAAAAGCTTCATGTTTATAGAATTCTAGAAAGAGGGAGGAAAGGAACTACCATCAACCATGGGTTCAATAATAATCAAAATATCTAGATGATTATCAGAGCATAACTTTTTAAGAACTAACCTGGAATCCAAATTGGCAATCCCACAAATGATCCAATACAAAACCTTTATGGAGATTGCTTTTTCTTACCAGCCTTAGATCGATTTCTGCTGATGTTTGAAGCACCAATGTTATTTCCTTTTGTCTTCTTCTTCTTCTTCTTTGATTTGGAAGTAACCAAACTAAAAGTAGCTTTGGAATCAGCCTCCACAATGGGAGATGGAGATAGGACCTTAATTTCCTCGTCCACTTCCTCCTCCCCATCCACTTCATTCGCAAACTTGGATGTAAGATTGAGGTTCTCATGAACCATCGCTGACCAACGATTGTCATCTTAAATAGCCATTGTTGCAATCACAACATCAAGCGATCCAATGGGAGTATTGTTGTGCGCTAACGCGCAATTGATACGGCAAGTGCACCGATCGTTAACAAGTAATAAAAGTCAGTAAGTGAGTTATCGTCTCCACAGGGATTGGGGTAATTTTTACAATAAAATTAATTCTAAGCGATTGGAATAAAAACAGAAAGTAAAGAGATAATTGTTGTGAATTGGTTGTTTGAATAAAAATAGAAATTAAA
>PYAF01005856.1:696992-720913 GCA_007407185.1 Glycine tomentella | reverse complement strand
ATATTATCTTTTATATTTTATTTTGTTCTAAATATGTTAGATTTTTTTAAATTGAAATTTTATTTTAATTATTAGAAAATAATATTAATAATAATTCATATGACATTTTTATATGCATTTTCTATATATTTTTGCATGAACCTTTAAATAAAATTGATAAATGTTCTTTTATTGTTACAATGTTACTTTTATGCAAGATAAATAATTAAAATATCAAATATTACAAAAATAAATTATTTACCCTTAAAACTGTGAAATTTAATTGAGTATTTAATATTTGAATTGAAATATTATTTTTGAAAATATATAAAATTATGAATTTTTTAATGTGTCAATTGTGAGAGATTTTTGCAAAAATTTTATCTTTGTATATCAATTCAACCTAAGTATTCTTTTATAAATCTCTTATAATTATTTGGCTCTATAGATTATTGACCCCATCATCATCATTATCGTCTACTTTTCCACCACCACTATTGTCACTATTGCTGTAATTATCGCTACAACCATTGTCATCACCATCATAAGTGTTATCATTGTCATTATCATCTACTAATCGATGTTGTCACCTCTACCACCACTTTTGTCGTCGATGCCACTGGCAAAAACAATGACGACAATGATGATAGTGGTGGTATATGCAACAATAATAATGGTGAAAGACAATGACAATAATAACAATAAAGGATATAATTTAAAAAAAAAAACTTAATTATGTTTTGGTTAAATTAGTTTTTTAGTTTTTTAATTTATTTTTTAGCTTGATCCTCTAATTTTTTGTGGATTCAATTTGATCCTCTAATTCTTAAAACAATTTAATTTGGTTTTATCGTTAAAATTCATGTTGAAAAATCACACTTTGTGACAATTTAAAATGATCACAAAACACATATTTCCTAACTTCATCATTTTAATTTAGACAAAATGATCAAATTGAATCAAATTTAAAAATTAGAGGGTCAAATTAACTTCAATCTATAGTAAAAATATTTTGACCAAATACTTTATTTTATTTCTAACCAAATTTTGGATTAGTCTAACATCTTTTTTTCATAATAAATCGGAGAATTGTAATTTTTTTTAAAAATTTAAAGGGACAGAAATTATATTTTATCCATTAAAAATGATCAAATAATTTAGTATCATTGAATTAATTTAACTTTTTTTTGTTTCATGTTTAAAAATAGAATATAGGGTAAATAGCCATTTTCATCCCTGAATGTGTAAGGCGCTGATAAATCTGTTCCTGAAAGTGAAAAAAGTGTGACAAATATATCCCTCCGTTAACTTTCGTTTGTTACCGTCAATATTAGGGACGAATTTGTCAGTGTACTATACATTCAGGGATGAATTTGTCAGTTCTCTATCCAAAATATAATTTTCTCTCTTTTATAATCATTAAAAGCATAACATTACAATAAACACTTAAAAATTAGGAAAACAAGCCTAAGTTAAAACAAGCATAATAATAAGCATAATATTGATTAATAAACATAATTTAGTTGTTATTCTGAAATTTCTATTATAACAATATTAGATAATAATAAAATCAAGTTAAGTCATATTTTGTTGTAAGGATTAATTGAATGACTGTGTACTTTAATTTATTCGAACCACATATTTGGGTAAGTATTATAAGTAAAAACAAACATAATAATAAATATAATATTGATTAATAAGTATAATTTGTTTGTTATTCTGAAATTTCTATTATAACAATATTAGGTAATGACAAAATCAAGTTAGGTCTCATTTTTTTTGTAAGAATTAATTTAATGACGATGCATTTTTGTTTGGGTCTCATATTTTTTATAAAGTACTATCACATTAGAAATTTCAAAGTAAAAATATGAGATAATACTTACCCAAAATATGAGACTCAAACAAATTAAAATGCACATTCATTATATTAATTCTTACAAAAAAAATAAGACTCAGTTTGATTTTGTCATTATTTAATGTTGTTATAATAGAAATTTCAGAACAACAAACAAATTATGATTATTATTATGTTTGTTTTAATTTATGTTTGTTTTTCTAATTTTTAAGATTTTATTGTGATGTTATGCCTGCAATGATTAAAAAAGAGAGAATATGAATATTAAATTTTATTTTGGGTAAAGAGCTGACAAATTTGTCCTTAGATGTGTAGTGCACTGACAAATTCATCCCTGATATTAACGGTAACGGATGAAAGTTAATGGAGGGATATATTTGTCACACTTTTTTCATTTTTAGGGACAAAAATTTGAATTTCCATCTTTTAGGGACAAATTTGTCAATGCCTTACACATTCAAACACGAAAATGACTATTTACCCCATAATCTATTAGTCCTGTTGTAATTAAGGGACGCCAGCGTAATCTAAACAATCTAAACGACAGAAAAACAAAAAAACTACCGATATCCAATTATCCATTTAGTACCCATGCTTATCCAGTTATCCATTCCTATATAAAAAGGAGGGAAAGAGGAATTTTTGCAAAATTAACCTGCGCAAGCGAAGGAGCATTCCTAGTTGTGCTGCAAACGACAATCCATGGAAATGATAAGCTCCAAATTCTTCTTCTTCTCTCTCTGTCTTCTCTACGGATTTTCCAACGCCACCGATATTCACTATTGCGGTTACTCTCTTAACCCTTTTGATGTTTACTTTTTTTTTAAAATTTTTTTCCTAACATATGATGTCATCAAGTTCATTATATGGGGCGTTTAAAGATTTTAAATTTTGTTCGTGGTTTTAGTTTCCTCGTGATCCTTGATATTGCAGGAAATTACATACAAACATTAGGAACATTGGTACTTGATTTGGGGTTTGAAGGGTGGTCTTAAAGTTTTAAACTTTCCCACGAAAATGGTGCATTAAACAATTGAGTTTTTGTGTACGGATTTTTTATTTTATATATTGGATCGTACGTCAATTTCGTTTTTATTTGTTTTTAGGTGTTAATTTTATTCAATTAGGAAACTTACCGTTGGGGATATTATTATGTTTATATTAATAATCTGACTTTGATTGAATAATCAGTTCTGCTCCGTTGAATTAACATATTGAATAATTACTTGAAGTTGTCTTTTAGTTGTGAGGGATTCTTCTCGTTGATTAGTTTTATAATTTAATGTTTTACAAATTGTTTTGTTGCATTATACTATTATTCTTGCTGTTTTGCCCGTTATTGAATAAACTATTGCTTAATTATCTATGTCAGATAAGAAAGCTGACTATGATGTTGAGGTCAAAGGGGTTGAAATATCTCCTGATCCCATCGCACGAGGCCAGCCTGCTACATTCAGCATTGCTGCATCTACAGGTACCCTGTGATTTCACATGTTTTTATTATTTTTAGTTTCTATTATTATATCCATTTTCATGCATATTTCTTTATGCACATGTGTATTGAAAGTTTGTTATTTTACTTATTTATATGTTTATTCTGTTTTCACCACATGTCTCTTGTTGTGTGATCCAGGTAAGCTAACTTCACCTAGTGTGATAAGGCTTTTGTTGCTTGCTTGTTTGTTTGTGTATGTATATTCTTAACATAGAAAGTAAATTTATTTGGAAATTTCAATGCGATTGGTATGATTGTTTGTTTGTATATGTACTATGTAGCATAGTGGTGCGATTCAAGGTACCGTTGGATGAGGTTTTGGTGGATAATAATTTCTTTCTTTTCTCTCTAATCCAACCATTTCGTGACTCAGTTAAAGCTTTATCTGGAGGGAAGCTAGTGATTGATGTATCATATTTCGGATGGCACATACACAGTGAGACCCATGACCTTTGTGGAGAAACTACTTGCCCTGTTTCAGCTGGTGATTTTGTGATTGCTCATTCCCAAGTTTTACCTGGATTCACTCCACCTGTAAGTCAATGTTCTGTTCATTCCTTGAGCATGTATGTGTATTTTGTTGGAAGAGTTTTATCTATTGATCTATACAAGTGCAGATTTGCAGCTAATCCAATCTCTAACTTCCTAAATTGGGCTTCTCCTATAGTCATTGAAATTTGGGACTTGGAAAGAAATCTTTATACGCATGTTATGGCATGTAAACATCTTAAGATAGGGGATTGACTTATATTGAGCACAACTGAATCTGATGATGGGTCTTATATTGTTTGATAATTAGAACTAGTATAGTATGTGTTTTATCATTTGCAATTTTTTTATATTGATATATAGGAATTGGAGGATGAACTTGATATGGTTGATCATTGATGTGAATTTTCCAGTGAATGTTCTTGTAAATGATGCAAACTAGTTCCTTTAACCAATATAGAAATGACAATTTTAGTGTGTTGAAATTTTGTTTATTTCTAATGTTGCTACTATTTTTTGAATTGCAACTTGCTTTTAATCCCGCAAGCCAGCAGGAAGTATTGTTTCACCAAGAATATTTTTTCAATTTTCATGAACTGTATTGACAAATTCCTAGTTGACTGCTCATGTTTTGTATTTTATCAGATTTTAAATTAGACTTGTACTATTTAATGGCATACCAACTGCCTAATTACATGGGGCTTTGTTGAGAAGGTGTTTAGGTTTCTAATTAAAGCATTGTATAATATTGTTAATTAAGAGTGTTTGATTATACAATGTGATCTCGTTTCTTGTTAAATGCGAATTTTTTTTTCAATGTCATAGCTCTCACCATCTATTGTATTTGCAGGGTTCATACACTTTGAAGATGAAGATGTTCGATAGAAACAAGCATGAGTTAACTTGCGTTGCATTTGGTTTTGATATTGGGTTTGGATCCTCTGTGGCTGATAGCTAATTGAAATTGGTCATCGAAATCTATGATCAGAAATAGATCTATATAAATTACTTGTACAAACTGCAAAGTGTCTGGATAAAGAATAAGAAAAATGTCTTATACTTTCTGGGATTGAAAACACAAACTGTGTTTTTTTTTTTTTTTTTCTATTTTTCTATCTTCTGACGACACTCAGAAGGTAGATCGACATTGTGCAATGTTTATACACATATTTTGACTATGGTCTGAGGATATTATCGTGATGTAATGATGTATCCCTCCTTGCGTATAAAATAGAGTGCCCACGTTAATATTTGAAACTAGGGACGAACATGTCATCTCATCCAAGTAATAAAATTAAAAGTCTGATGCCAAAATCACAGTCTGTATAAGAGTTAATGCCAGAAGCATAGAAATGTTGGTACATAATTTTTTGTACTCTGCTCGATTTTGATGAGTATCAAGGTAAATCTGGTTTATAAAGAGTACCGGTGCAGCATTTATTTCAAAAGTGGATTTACCAAAATGTTATACCTATGTCTAATGATCATAATATTACTTTCACAAGGACTGCATGTTCGTAGATACGCATTTGGTGACGGACGTACAATTGATTGGAATTTTTAGTACATATTTATGTCTAATGATCATAAAACTTTTTACATATTACATTTGATTGCAAATGGAAGAACTCCTTATCTGAGGTATCTCTGGAAAAAGGGTTCTGTCATGTATATTTCTTTTGTAAGAGATGAAATTGAGAGAAAGATTTTGGAATGGTAAAAAGTTTGGGTGAAATTTAAATTTGTTTTGGAAAATGTGGAGAAAATTGAGAGTGAGATTTCTTCAAGAGTATGTTGTCTTTGTATTGAAAGTGTAAAATAGTTTACACTATCATTCAATAAAAAATTATCGTTTGAATTATTTTAAGATAATTATTTTAAAAGTCAACAAACTTATTATACATGATGGATTGTGATTCGATGATTGCGTAAAATTTTTTACACTTTTCGTGTATAACCCTTTTTCTCTTTCTTTAAACCTATGGAAACTAATTTCTAGAGTTTCTTGTACTTAGTTTAGGTGATTGGCATACTGATTATTACCAAATAATTAATTTCTTCAACATTGTGAACAAAGTATAGATAAATTTGTAACTTAAATGATTCAATGCTAAACTACATGTTTGTTTAGATAAAAAAAAAAAAAAAAAAACTACATGTTTGTTCATTTATTTTATTCAATTTCTAGTTAGAATGTAGTACATGACTGTATACTTTGTTTCCCTCAATCTGTTCACAACAGAGGCATAACATGTACACAAATGGTAACTAATCATGACCATGGGCACACACACTTCGTCTCCATTGCACTAGGCATCACCAGTGGTCCAAGGACACTCTTTAGTAATAGTGGTTCTAAATCAACATAACTATGTGCATGATTGAGATTAATGCTGGCAATTTGGCATGGTTCCCTCTTCTAGTATGTAAACGATGATGGGGAATTTTTGCCCTTTCATTGTTTTTAGTTGACAAATATCCATCAGAGTTCATAGTCCAGATGATGATTGAGGTACCAAATGTTAGGTAATGGGTCATGCACTCTGATCAGATAAGGGAGAGAGGGGTCAACCTTGCCCCCACACCATGCATTTATTATTCAAAAACTTAGTAAAGCATTCCAACATTGCACAGCTTTCAATAACCACTTTTTTTAGCCTTTAGAACTTAAAGAACACTCTCATCCTCAGCCTTTCTGTCCTCAGTTCAGCATATCCTAGTGTGCTATCATTCTCACCTCATCTTTTTCTCCAATCCATAAGTTTTTAGCCTCTCCCTCATTTCACATGCCATCCAATTTAGACATGAAAGGAATGAAAAGCAGGTTCCATAGAAAATTGAAACACATTCCAACCATTACCAACTTGAAACAAGGTCTAGCCCTTCAGCTCAATCCACCAGTCTATGATGATCAAGATCACAAGCCCCACAACCCGGCTGAACTAGAGATTGGCCTCAATGGAAGTGAACATGATAAGCATTATGAGTTGAAAGAAATGCAATTTGAAGCCACACCCACCAAAGGGTCCAAAGAGAAAGAGCTTGTTGAGAAAAACTTACCAGTGGCTTCTAGTCCTAGTAAAAGCATGCGTCAACAAATTCAAGTCAAGGAGCACCCATCTTTAACAGATTTTGAAGAGATACATCCACCAGGTGGAAGCCAAGCAGTGATTCTCTACACCACAAGCATGAGAGGCATAAGAAAAACCTTTCAGGACTGCAACACGGTACGTTTTTTGATGAGAAGCTTCAAGATAACATACCATGAGAGGGATGTTTATCTACACTTGGAGTATAGAGAGGAATTGTGGAAGATCTTGGGTTGCAAAGTGATCCCTCCAAGGCTTTTCATTAAAGGGAGGTACATTGGAGGAGCTGATGAAGTTGTAGGATTGCATGAGATGGGGTGGCTTGGAAAGCTTTTGGAAGGAACACCAATGGACTTTGCTGATGGTCCTTGCAAAGGTTGTGCCTGCATGAGGTTTTCCATTTGCTCCAATTGTAATGGTAGTTGCAAGCTGTTCACCACCAATGGTGACAACAAGAATGAATGCTTCATCAGGTGTCCTGAATGCAATGAGAATGGACTAGTCAAATGCACCATTTGCTGCTAATAGAAATTGGTCTAAGACCAAGGTTATGTGTATTTGTCCTTTTTTCTAATTATCTTCCAAGTTTTGGTTCACTTGTAACGTATTGCTAATGTATCTGATAGCGTGTTTGGAAAGCCGTTGAGAAAGAAAAAAATCACATTCGGGGTGTGGAAGCTATAATTATTAATTAGCTTCTCAAAATCGCATCCAAGATGCGGACAATCGTATCCAAAATGTAGAACCAGACATGCTAGGAGTCCTTAGAAATGGACATTGTAGTGATTGTACTAAGTCTTTTAGATGGAAGAACTATAAGCTGATGCTATGCAGGGACAAATAAACAAGTTGCACAAACAAGTTACTAATCAGAAGCTTGTTTATGATTAGTTCCGGATACCTGTTGAATGAAAATTTGTGTTTCATGTTTCTATGAGAAAATGTTGTGTATTTAGGAAGAGAGTTACTGGTTTTTGATGCAGAACTTGTGAAAACTAGTTGGACAAGGCATGTCATTGTTGTTCTGGTCATCCACAGCAAAAGGAAACGGAACTAGATGAAGAAAATGGAACAACAAACAATAATCATTCAAGGGTAAAGAGGATCAAAATAGAAGCAGGAAAATTCTGTCGATATGTTGTTGGCTACCTGATTGCAGGAGCATGCACGAGACATTTCTTAAAGTAAATTTGACCAGTGTGTAGACTGTGGATATAACATCCTATTTTATTTAATTCTTCTTAATGATATAATGTTCTAGTGGAATCAAAATTTTATATATGTTTTTTATTATAATTTCGTGTTGGGAGAGAAATATTCACTTTGTGTGTACTCAAGATTTTCACCGAAGATTTATCACTACTTTTGACGATAACAACTTCGTGTCAATATTATGATTAAAAAAATATTATATTTTAAAAATGTACTTAAAATATAATACAAATTATATGTTATTTTTCATCTTATTCTAACCTGTTGATCAAGTGACATTTTAGAAACTTTAGTATTTTGTATGAAAACAATTACTTGAAAATGGTGGGGGGCTTACAACAAATTGATGTTTCCACATACGAGCTGGATAGTGGGTTTTGAATTGAAAGAATGGCAAATACACTAAAGCCATTTGTTTCCGAAAATTCAAAAGAAAATTCCCAGAAAGATATATTTTAAGATTTATATTGTCTTGCCTCAAAAGATAAAACAGATTTATATTGTCTCCTTAGCCTGTTTTAGTGTCATGTAATTTTTTAAAATTTATTATTTTTCTAAAGGGGATTGACAAATTACAAAATTACTAAACTTAAGTTATCCAAAAAAAATTACTAAACTTAAATTAATATTGTTTAGATAACAATAATAAAACCACCACTTAATTTTAGATTTTTACTTCCAAAACTTTATGACTTAATGGTGTATGATGTCTCAATATATCTTGTCTAAATATCACGTTAACTCACTTCCTGTCCAACATCAATTAACCACAGCTGGTTTAAATCTAAATATGAAAAATTAATCCTCAAGTTGAACCTATGGCGACTCGTATAATGAACACATTTACAAAGAAGTCAACAAATTGATAAAGGAAAATAAAAGTGGGTCAAGAAATGGTCTATTGAATCGAAGACTATAACAACACAAGGGCCAGCATAAACCCGACATGATAAAGCCCACAAAAGATTTTCTTGATAAAACGCTTAGGGTATTACTATTAGCTCCAACCAATCCCTACCAATCAAGTGCAAATACCAAAATAGCCTTCCCCACCCCACCCAAAACACCCCCTTCTTCCCTTTCTCCATTCCTTTTATTCTCTCCTTTTTTCCCTTTCTTTGTTCATTCATTCATTTCCTCTTTCCCTCTCTGCACTCACACTATTGAAAGTATTATTTTTTCCTTTTCCGTAAATAAAATGGAATCTTGATTTCATAGTACATGTATGCACAACAAAATCAATATTCCAATTTTTTGGGGATTTTTGGTTATACAACGGAATCAATATTTCATTGTGAATTGTATAAAGGAGTCATACTTATGTTGTTCATTTTTTTTCTGAAAAAAAAATTCAACGAAAGTGTGATTCTATTGTGCATAATCATACTTCCGTTGTATATAACATATTTTCCGTTGTGCACTTATTCCACAAACTTAAATGCAAAACAAAATAAGGATTTTGTTGCACTATGACGGATGCGAAAATATTCTTGATTCCATTGTACAACATTTTTCGCATCCCTTAAAAGACAGCAAAATCACGATTCCATTTTGTATTTTGGAAAAGAATAATTTTAAAATTTTGAATGGTGATAAGGACCATAGCAATCCGGTTGGGGCCAATAACAACCCCCAAACGCTTATGATCATGCCTATCTAAATTTGTAAACCTCAATAATCAAATCCCTTAAAAAGCTTGAAATATTAATCAAACCGGGTAAAATGCATTTTAACTTTGAAATATAGCCCTTTTTAAACTTATAGTCTTGAAGTTTATATCTTATTGCTTAACCTCAGGTATAGTTCAATTGTTCAATTTTAAGTGAAAATCACTTTTTCAACTGAACCAAATATTTGACTAGAAAAATTTAATAAATAATAATTAACCTCCAGTCCTCCATATACTTAAATCCGGGTTTCAATACTATTATATAAAAAAAGTCAAAATTTAAGGAAGCCATTATTAGGTAACAAAGAGAAACTTTGTTCTTTAATGTAACTTTAACACGGTGTGCATGTATATTATGCTTTGCATAATTTAATTGAAAAGCTGTTAAAATTTTAGCTTAAAAACAAATATTTAGGAAGTTAATTATATATTTATTGATTGTTTAAATGATAAGTAGAGGGAAAAAAAATACTGAAGAAATATAAAATGCAGTTTATCCTATGAAGAATGTCTTTAGTAAATGAGGTGTGACAAAATCTGTTCTGGAATTCTGACTTTGTGTGGATCTATTTAACATAGAACTCTGTATTGTGATCTTTGTTAGAAAAATAAAATGTTGATATGGATTTCCTACCCTCCTTTGAAATGCCAAAGTTTTATTATTTTTTGCATTTGAAAAATATGAAGACCTTACAATCAAGATGTCACAATCAGGTGTGATGTCAAAAGTCATGAGTTAAATGAGTCAATCTCAAATTTAATATTTTTTAATTAAGACAAGCTCAAACATTAAAGTTACTTTGTTTAAATAAACTAGTCATGCTACTCAAAGAAAATGCATTTAAAAACATTTTACTCAAGAGTGAGGTAAAAAATGAAATCAAATTTGTTTATATGTCCCATCTCAAAATGAATAATAGCCCTAAGTAAGCATTCAAGCTACAAGTATATAAAATTTATTTTACTTGAGTAGAGTGCTTATCAACTCATACATAGCATTAAGTAGTTCAATTAACAAAATTTAAAATATATTTTGGTCATCCTCCTTTCTGATCAATTTTTTTTTTTTTTTATCTAACAAGCTACACTATCATCTTAGCAACTCAAAAAAAGACTTTAACATATAAAACCAAAAAGGTTTACTATGAAGTGAATATGTATTCAATAACATATTAATAACTCTTCTTTTGAGAAATGCTGGAATAAAGCATATATATATATATATGCCAACCAAAATTAACACTCTTCATCAGTGTCAAATCAAATTTGCAGCTTAGAGCTTGCCACAAGAAATAAAACATTTGAGTGGACATTTCTTTTTTGAAGTCTATCAGTTAGTCAGACGTTATTTTAAAAATCATTAATTCATCATCTAATGATTATAGTGTAATATTAGAACAAAAATAACAATGATACTTCCCCTTCAAAATGTAACTTCTATTCCAATTTAAAAAACCAAAACCAACAGAAATCAAAATTGCCAGACATCAATTTCAAAACTCCAAATTTCTCGGGCAGCTTGTGTCACTTTATTGCTCTCTAAAACAGTAAACATTGTAAATAACAGCAAAACCTCCCTTAAGCCAAGGTTTTAAAAAAAGATGCACAATGGACCATAATATTAAGGTTTTTTTTAAAAAAATTATTCACAACCATAAAACTATCACAATTTTTATTGTATTAGTCGCACTTGTCTATAATATACCACGATATCAACAAACGTAACAAAATTGCAACACAACCGCAACCAAAATTTAAAATCATGCTATTAACAGTTGTCCATAATAACAGTTGTCACAATAGCGATCTAGATCACACAGCTTTACAGATTCCAATTTCATGCTTCTTTATTTGTTTTGTTGTTCCAAATTATAGCTTATTGTGTTTTATGACAGTTTCCAACTTTCCATGGTTCCATTCATTTTCTAAAAGTGCTTCTTTGAGTTTTATCTACCGTTAATGGTTCGATTCATATTCTAAAAGTTTTATGGTTCCGTGAATCAAAAAGACATGTACAATACAATTCGTGTCCATCTTCAAACTGTAACACACCTGTTCATTGTCATTGATGATCAAGATGAGTTTAAAATCACGAAAAAAAAAATAGTCCATTTCCGGAGAATCATACCAAGCCGATCAATATTAATTCAAGAAATTTAGCACCAAGATTCAATAAGGTCTTGATCAGATAAATTTCTCCATAAATATTCATAAGAGGAAAAAATGAGAATATAAAATGAATTAAACTTCTCCGATTAGTTAAAATCATCATATCACTTTAGTTTTTGAAGTTAGATAAAAGAACTTCTATAACCAAATCAACTTTAATCCAAATTTCCTTGATGCATTCAGGAATAACTATGAGAAAGGTTGAAAAAAATTCATATGATAAGTTGCAACATGTGAAACAAAGACGTTGAACTTTTTCTTTTATTAATAGAAATTGAACATAATATCAGAAAGTTTATAACACATCTATTCAATTAATTGAGATAGACCTCCTTAATAGACGTTGAATGTTTAAAGGCACTTTTTGTTGAAGATATTTAACACACACACACATATATATATATATATATATATTAAATATTAATATGTTCATATACAAGTCCGATAGATTATTGTATGGTTATATGGGCCCATATGGACTGGAGCCCAATAACTTGTTATATTACTAGGATTTTTCCTAAGTTGGAGGTAACACTATTGAACATTCCAAATATGACGTCTCTTGGTGTAATACTTCAAGCACCTAACACTAAACTCTTCTCTCTCAAACCTCCTTACCTCCAACAATCTTGAAGTATTAACTTCATGTATTCGATTTGAGTGAGTAAGATGTTGTTTCGCAGATCTGATCGAGAGGAAATCAAGGGTTTGATCACTTTCGTGTTTCGACCGAAAGATTGACCGGGATCTGAGATTGAAAACTTTGCAGTCGCAACTTTTAAGGCCAGATTCTGGAATTTTCAGCCAATTTCACGAGTTGAAACCTTGAAGTTTTGTTCTACTCGTTGAGATGATCGTTTTGAGTGGTCATTTGCATAAAATGGAGGTCAAACGAAAGAGCTATAACCGTTGGAAGTTTCTGCAGTTTTCCGGTGACTGGTTCGTCTTCTCTAGCGAACTTTCTGGCAACTTCGTCTTCTTCGGCGAACTCTCTAGTGATTGGTTCGTCTTCTCTGGCAAACTTCCGACGACTTGTTTGTCTTCTCCAGTGAACTTTTCTGGTGACTGTTAACTTTCTGGCGAACTTTTCCGGCGATTTTTCAGCAAGTCTCCGGCAACCAAAAATCATTGTTCCTAAGGATTTTTGGTGTTCCGGATTCATTTTTGGGGTCAAATTTGACAAATTTCACCTCTACAGTGCTATTTTGAAAAGTTAGAAGGTTTGGTATACTTTGGAGGATTTTAAGGTGCACTCTTTCTAACTCTTTTACTTTGATTAAAATGGCAAAACATAACTCTCATGATAGCATAAAGCTTAAATCCTTTGATGTCACTAAATTTCATGGTTGGAAATTTCATGTTCAGTTTGGCATGAAGGAACGTGATATATTTTATATTGTAGTAAGTGATTTTGCATCTACTGTTGAAAATGTGAATGAATATCAATGGATTAAATATGAAGATTTTTGTAGAGATTATTTGTTAAACTCTTCAAATCCTCATTTAGCTATGACTTATAGTGATTATAAGACTGCAAAGGAGATGTGAGATCACTTAAACAGTCAATTTCAAAAACAAGAGAGGCTTTCTAAGACTCTTCTAGCAGAGAAGTTCTTTGACTTTAAGTTCAATATGAACTCAAGCATCACTTCTCAATTAATTGAACTTGAGAATATGAGGAACAAGCTAAAAGAGGACAATTCTGATTTGTCTGATAATCTCTTTGTTGGTCTTGTGTTGAGTAAGCTACCTGCTGAATGGAATTCTTTTAAGACTGACATGCACAAACTAAAAGAACAGATGGGGCTGGATGAATTAAAAAAGTACATTCATATTGAAGATCAAAACATTTGTAGGAAGAGTTTGGAACAAGTAGGACAACAAAAGTTAGTTGCCAACTTAGTTTCACATTCCTATAAATATCAAAAAAAAGTCTAAGCCACCAAAAGGTGAATCCTCTTCATAGTTAGAGGCCAAAAAGACTATCTTCAAGAAGAAGAAGAAGGGCAAGTGTCATAACTGTGGAAAGTGGGGTCACTGGGTAGCAGAGTGTAAGCTACCAAAGATGTTAAAGAACAACACACCACAAATTGAGGCTAATATGCTAATTAGTGAACCTGAGCCTCAAGCCTTAATGATGTATAATGGAAAGGCCAATGTCTCTTCTAAGTGGTAGTTGGATAGTGGTGCTACATGTCATGCGACAAATGATGGGAATTTACTCATTGAGGTCATAGAAGTGAAAGACACCGTGAAAAATTGTAATGGTGGTGAGGCAGAGGTGACTCATGCTGGAACTGCTAATTTGGTGCTTTCTTCAATTAAGTTACTAACTTTGAAACATGTTAAAGTAGTACCTTTACTTAAAAAGAATTTAATATCTATGAGTTTACTTGATAAAGCTGGTATGTTTTTTTCAACTATGACTGGTAGAATAACTTTATCTGTTAACTCATGCTAATTCGGTTGTGCATTTATGATCAATGGCATGTATAGATTGAGTTTAGATACTGATAGCATAAACCATGTTAGTTCTATTTTGATTGATCCAAAATTATTACATAATAGACTTGGACATGTGAACTATAGGAAAATGCAACATTTATCTAAAACTCACAACATTCCATTAGATATTTTTATTCGATTTGAGAAATGTGAAGTGTGTGCACAGACTAAGATCACTAGAAAACCTTTTAAGTCAGTTTCTAAAAGCACAATACTTCTTGAGCTTATACATTCTGATATTTGTGACTTTTAAAACTATATCACCATAGGGGGTCGGAAGTACCTAATCACTTTCATAGATGATTTCTCTAGATATTGTCATGTTTATTTGCTGAAATCGAAAGATGAGGCTTTTGAGAAGTTTAAGATTTTTAAATCTAGAGTTGAAATCAACTTAATTTGAAAATTAAGAGGTTTAGGAGTGATAGAGGAGGAGAATATACAATGATTGGGTTCAAGGAATTTTGTGCTTTGGAAGACACAATACTTGAAACCACTGCTCCTTACTCACCCCAATCAAATGGTATTACAGAGCGTAAGAATAGAACTTTAACTAAAATGCTAAATTCTATGTTACTTACAGCTAGCATGCCTTCCCCCTATTGGGGAGAAGCTGTTTTAATTGCTAATCACATCTTAAACAGGTTGTCGCACTCTAAATTGTCTAAAACACCTTATGAGATATGGCACAAATATCCTTGTAGATATGATATCCTTAAAACTTGGGGTTGTGTTGCCTATGTAAGGGTACAAGATCCTAAAAGGCCTAAGGTGGGACATAGAACAATTACTTGTGTATATCTAGGTAGTGCAGAAGATAGTGCTGCAAATAGATTTTTGGATCTATCTACTAATACAGTGATAGAATCTAGAGATGTAGAATTTTTTGAGTACAAGTTTGTTAGCAATCTTGACTTAAAGGTTTTTGGATCTACATATATGATTTCAGAATCTCCAGTAGAATCTATAGCTTGTCCTTATGACACTAATCTTACACAACTGGCTACTAAACCAATCCCAGTTAGAAAATCTATAAGAGATAAAGTTTCTTAAAGTTTTGGTGAGGACTTTGTCACTTACCATATAGAGGGTGATCCATTCTCCTATCAAGAAGCAATGAGATCTAGGGAATCCTTACTATGGGCAGAAGCCATTGATGATGAAATAAGTTATTTGCTACAGAATCACACTTGACAGCTAGTCAATTTGCCAAAACGAGCTAAGGCTATAGGCTGTAAGTGGGTATTAAAGAAGAAACTGAATAGTGACGGATCAATAGCTAGATATAAAACACGTTTAGTAGCTAAAGGCCTTAAACAACAGAGTGGAATAGACTTTTTTGACATTTATTCACCTGTATATCATCTATCAACTATAAGAATTCTTCTTGCTTTGGCATCTATTGAACACTTTGTAGTGTATCAAATGGATGTAAAGACAACTTTCTTAAATGGAGAGTTAAATGAAGAAATCTACATGGAACAACCTCAAGGGTATGTCAAGAAAGGCCTTGAGGAAAAAGTTTGTAAATTGAACAAATCAGTGTATGGTCTTAAACAAGCATCTAAGATGTGACATATTAAGTTTGACAAGGTGGTAAAGAGCTATCATTTTTGTTACGTAATCAAAAGTGAATCGATCGTTCCAAGTAATAAAATGATAAGTAGAATATCGTATCCACGAGGATTGAGGCACCAAATTTATCACAACTATTATCTTTAAATTGGATGAAGAAAAGTTGATAAGATTGAGTTTTAATATCTTGACTTGATGCAAATTAAAGAATAAAACTAAGAATTAATAAGACTTCAAACAAAACGTTATTTGGATTTAAAGAAAATATAATAAAGAATTGTAGTCAAGACAAAGACACCGTTTTGATCCCACCTTATCTAATTAGATTGATTACTACATTCAATTATACTAATTATTCAGATAATGCATCTTTACATGAACCCTGGTTAAAGATTAATTCCTTAGTAACTTTAATCCTTTAACCCAAGTAAAAAGCCTAATTCCTTAGTGATTCCTCTTCGATCAAGCATTAAGTGAGATGTATCAATTCATCTGCAATTATAGATCCCTATCCCTAGGTAATGTATCAATTGTTATTCCACCTTTGTCAGAAATCAAAGCCCCAATATTCCTATTGTGAACCCTAATTCTCAGAACTTCATCAAAGTGATCAATTTCAATAAAGACATATAATTCATTCAACACAAGGTGAAACAAAATACTTTAGCATAAAATAATCATAAAATTCAATCCAATATCAAAGGAGTTCACATGAGGTTGTGGCCTTAACTACAATGAAAGAATTAGCCATACATATTCATGCCTGGCTTCAAAAGCACAAAACAAAACATACTTAGATGAAGAACATAAAAGAGAAAGGAGAAAGAAGAATCTCTTCAATCTTGGTCTTCAATCTCCTTGACCTAGCAAAGCTCTCTTCTCTTTGTTTTCTGATATTTGGAAGTGTGCAGCCCCTCTTTCTGGTTTCTGAAGTCCATATTTATATTTAGGTTATAAAATCCCTTCATATCTTCTATTTTTGTGTAATATCCATTAAAATCTTGAAATTTCGTGTCGTTGGCGCTACTGGCACCAGTTCCCACGCCATTAGCGCCACCATACTGCAAGCCTGCGCTGATCACGCCACATCCCACGCTGATCGCGCCATATTAGAGTTGGCACTAATCGTGCCAACTCCTACGCTGTTAGAGCCAGATGGCAGAAAGTTTCCCACATAAGTGCTTCTTTGGCGCGGATTGTGCCAGTTTTTGCGCAGTTTGTGCAACTTGGCAGAGAGTTCACCATTTAATCTTTGCTTTGGCGCGAATTGCGTCAGTACCGCACGGTTAGCGCAGAAATCTTTGCTTGGCTTTCTTGATCTTGTTCTCTTCACTTCTTTTCTTGGTTTTCTGCTATGAAAATGCATAAAATGAGTGATAGTATGATTGAGAAGGAATAATCAATACTTACAGCAGATGTGGACCATATTTTGTTCTTTTGTGATTAAATCCTTGCTTCTTTTAGCTTGGAAAGCATGATATGTTAGACACATATCAATTTTCGGTCCAGTTATTCAAATAAATGCCTTTAATATCATTTCATGTCAAATAAGATAGTCATCATTTGCTTGTATGTTGATGACATGTTAATTCTTGGCTCCAATCATTCTATAGTGAATGATGTGGAAACCACTTTAGCTAGAGAACTTGACATGAAAGATCTTGGTATAGCTAATACTATTCTCGGTATGAAAGTAAGCTTTGAAAGGCAAGTTATCTCCCTTAGCCAAACTCATTATATTGAGCAGCTACTTTCTACCTGGGGATATAGTGAGTGTAAATCGAGTGAGACACCATATGATTATAACAAAAGACTGAGTCCTAATGAAGGGACCAATGTGGATCAGTTAAAATACTCAAAACTAATAGGTAGTCTCATGTATGCTATGAGTTGCACTAAACCTGACATAACCTTTGCAGTTGGCATGTTGAGTCATTTCACTAGTAATCATGGTAAAGAGCATTAGGATGCCCTCAGTAGGCTGATGAGATACCTTAAATGTACTAAAGATTATGCTCTATGTTATTCTGGTTATCCTCCAACTATGGATGGATATTCTGATGTCTCATGGTGTTCAAAAATTGGAAATAGTAAATCCACTAGTGGATATCTATTCACTCTAGGTGGAGCTGCTGTTACTTAGAAATCCAAAAGACAGACTTATATTGCGTTGTCATTAATGGAACCAGAACTTTTTGCTTTAGCCTCAGCTGGTGAAGAGGCAGAGTGGATAAAGAATCTGATTATGGATATTCCTTTGACTAAACTAAAGATTAATTCTTTAAGTTTATTTTGTGATAATCAAGTACCAGTCCAAGTCGTAAAATTGTTGAACATTCTAAATATGATGTCTCTTGGTGTAATACTTCAAACACCCAACACTAAACCCTTTTCTCTCAAACCTCCACCTCCAACACTTTTAACTTTTAAGCCTGCTATTTCTACACCTTCATCCTCCTTAAGCAATGGCCCACCCTTCCCGTTGAAAAGCTTGAATCTCAGCTAATTCTAGCACGTGAAAATGATCCAAATAAATAATTTGTTGAATAATTTTTATTATTTGGTTTAAGTTTTACACTTAAAATTAATTTAAATATAATTAGTTGTTTATTATATTTTATATTTTTACTGATTAAAGGAAGTGTATTGGATTAGAATTTTCAAGAATTTTAAAATATTTTCTTTATGTCGAGGTATTTAATCAAGACTATGATGTAAATAAGTTTTGTGGTATTCAATTAGAAATATTGAAATTTTTTAAGGAATGCAACGAAATTCAATGGTATTCAATCAAAAAAAATTTATAACTTAAAAAAAGTCTTCCAATTTCAAAAATATAAAGATTTCGATGAATTCTTTTAATATCGGTTTTATATAATTTTTCAATAAAAAAAACTATACATCAATCAATCCAATAATTTTTTTGAGAAAGATTCTTTTTTTTTCTCTCATTACTTATAATTCCTTCTAACTTCTTTTTTTTTAAAGAAAATATAGACATTCATATCCCATTCAAAGTATATCAAAGGGATCGAGACTATGAAAGGGAGAACGTTGTTTATGTTCTTGTTCCAGAAGCATGTTTGATACGGTTTCTATCATGGTCTGATATATAGCAAGTTTTGTGGTTCTGGTTTTTGTAAATGTTAATGTGCAGACTTTGGGTCCAATAGCTCCACTCGGTGCTATGGGATTGTTAATGTAATGGTTCGTGTAAATGGCTTGGTAAGACTTGTACGTGGCATTTTACGTATATTATTCATAACCTTCCTTGTTAACCTTCAATAATCACATGTTAATTTACAACCATCATGTATATCTGTTTCTCTCTTTTCTTATTTTTCCGTAACAACATAATATAAAAAGGCATTTTATTACTTTGAATAATTATTCTTCCAATTTCACGTAATCGTTATTAAATCTGATTGATTAAGTACTTAATTATTTTGTTTTTCATCAAGCCAATATTTTAAGGCCAATTGTTTTTTCTGGTTCACTACAAAAAAAAAAAAAAAATTCGTGTATTTTCAACAGACATTTTCCATCGCTAACATTAAATTCCTTAGGTAAAATGAGATTTCCAACGGAAATCAAGTGGACAAACATTCATCGATAAAATGGTCGTAAAAATTTTATTACAACGTACTTTTTAGATCCGTCGGAAATTTTTGATCGAATTTTCTGTCGAAAATAATCCATGGGTAATTCTCGACGGATAAATCATTCCCTCCGAAATGATCGACGGAATAAATCCGTCGAAAATGCATATATATATTACCCAAGAAAAATTCCGTCGGAAACTCATTTTGTTAATAATTATTTATTTTTTTAATTTTTTCATTATTTTACGTATAATATTTTTGAAATTTTTTTATTTATATATATTAAATGTAAATATTGAAGGTAAGTCATACATGTAATTAACAAAATATTCAATTTCATAAATCGAAAACAAATGTTAAATCAAATTAACTAAAATTCATAACAAATCTAAAATTAAAACAACAATGTATAATGTCAAGAGTACTTTTATGCTGGTAACTCAATAATCAAAATAATTAATGGGAGAGTGCCTTTGGTGCTCATCATGTTGTTGTTGGTGGTCCTGTACTTGTTGGTGAGACTGTTGTTGTTCATGGTCATTTAGCTAGTCATTGTGTTGTTCTTGTTGGTGGTTGATCTGGTGCTAGTCTGACTGTTGTGCTGGTTGGGCTGCTCTTGTTGAGGTTGTTGATGTTGTTGAATAATATTTTGTGCTTCAAGATGGAGAAATTGAAATACAACTGACTGAAATACACACGACTCCTTCTTTGATGACGAAGCTCGTCCCTCAATCGAATAAGCTTCGTAGATTCAATAGCACGACTAGAAGATCCTTGCATATGTTGCATGAACGTGTCATTTCCCCATTTATTACTATGAGCAAGGTCTCCAGTACCGTAAATTCATCCTTTATGCTTTGGTCCCGCAGCTGCAACCCAACACTGAGTTCTAAGCCTTTGTTCTTCAGCAGGGTCCGAATGACTCATTTCTGATTGACCAACACTTGATGCAACATCAGACCTAGCTTGAGATAGTCTAGCTTCATAATTTCCATGTGATGCATAAACAATTATAATTTTATGTAACCCAATAAAGAAAGTAAAAAAAAAATTCATGATAGAGAATGGTCTCACATGTGCCTGCCTAGATTTATCATCTACAAATTGATCAATATTTTTGCGTAAATGAGTTTGTTGAAAAACTTGATCAATGTATGCAGCTCAACCAAGCTCCTGAAACTGTTTACAAATATTATGAAATAAATTCAACATAATCTAACGTTGGTTTTAATTTTTGCTCACGTATTTCAATTAGTTGAGTCACGTTGCTCCATTAGGGCTAGTTGAAATTGAATCATGTGATAGGAGGAGAGTTGCAGTAAAACCAATTTTGCTTTTCGTACCATGATTCTGTTCAGCAGAAGATTTTTTGGGTATTAAGTTTTTTATTAACTTTTTCAATGGCTTCTAAAGCTTACAATAATAAAAACTTAATTTATTAATTTTAATTGTTAATTAAATAGAATTTATTATATTCAAAAGGTTAAATTGAATGAGTTCATGAATTCCTTTAAAATTTTGTAAATCCATAATTTTTTTTTCTAAATCTTATAAATTTATGTATTATAAATTCATTAAAATCTAAATTAGAAAATCTAAATCATAAAAATTATTACATTTTTACAAAATCTCTTAAAATTCATGGAATTATTTTTATGCTAAAAAAGTCTTTTAAATTTCAATCCAATACATCTTCCTTATTTGAATTATACATACATACATATATATATATATATATATATATATATATCATTTTGTTAATTTAAATATCTGTTTTAGATTTAATAATCAACAATTTTTCCAAGGTGGTTTTATACTCTGCATAAAAATATAAGTGATTCATAATAAATTTAATAATCATCAATTTTCGTTGCTTTGTCAATGATATCGCTCCTGCTGGGTCCGAAAGATTCACCGTTTGGGTGAATGTTCTCCGTAGGTGGAAAACAACCTGATACACATAAGAAAATTGAATTCACGATCGATCCCAAGGTTTGATTTCTTTCCAAAAGATATGTTTTTTTCCTCTCTATATGTATCGTACAGTTTCATATATAATAGTAATTAATTTAACATGCAAGAATGTCTTCCTTAATTAACATGCAATGGAGTTTCTTATGTTTTTGTTTTCTTATGAGCTTATGTGTTACTCAATAATATATTATTTTTAATTTGAAATCCTATAAAATAATTTCATAATGAATATTTTGTTGAATAATTTTTTATTATGTGGCTGAAATTTTATACTAAAATTAATTTAAATATAATTAGTTAATGTATTTTTTACAAAATATTTTGACCTATATTTAATGACTTGATATAAAAAAACCATTGGTTAATATTTATATAATAATGTTAAATTTTTTTACATAAATATATCACAAGTACATTAAAATTAGTTTATTTAATATATTTTTATTATAAATAATTAATAAAAATTAATTTATTTTCCCCATATTATTTATATAATACTATTTAATAACTTCATATACGAAATTTTTATTTTAAAATTAACTTTATTTTATGTTTTTATTTTTAATATACTTATTACATATAATAATATTATTGTAAAAATCCTTAATGAATAATTGATAAAATTACTTGGAAAAATATTAGCTTTTGGACTATTTGTTACCACTAATATATTTTTTATAGTTTGTTAATACTCCATTAAGATGAAAACAACACCTACAATAGAGAACTTCATAGTTAGTAAATTAGTATTTTTTTTTCTTACCGGACGAAGATAATACTAACTGCCTATAACAACACATCTTACTTAAGTACCAATAAAATATAAATTGTCAACTCGAGATTAAAATAATAATTAATTTTAATTAATATTTATTTTAATAGTTTACATCTAATTTAACTAATTTTTACATTTTAAATTATTCAAAATATTGTTTATAAACTATAATATTATAAAATTAATAATTTTTATTTTCAATATAGTTGTAAAATAATTAAATTATTTTATCATTTCATATTTTAAATTAAAATATATAAATTTGTAAAGAGTTAAATCTTTTTGAACTTTTATACATAATAAATTTCTCACACAGTTTTATAAATATTCTAAATAAAATTATAAATATGTGAGACAATAACTAGATATATAATTAAAAATTAATTTTGTCATTTCAATCTTTTGTTATTTAGAGACCTTAATTAGTTAATTATATTTACAAATGAGTTTGGAACATGAGTCGAAAGAGAAATGACCCATACGAATACACAAATATCTTGCTAGTTTTTTGCATTCTAAATTAAAAGAATAGCCTAGACACAATTTTTGAGGTTGAGATAGATTTCAAAATGAAAGTTTATTTTTTATTCTGAAAAACTCTCGAGATTGACACACTTCTTAAGTTTTAGTTATTCAAGAGAGGTCAACTTCAACGGTGGGAAACTCTTCAGCTTGTCACATCTAGAAGCATCCAAGATTTTAAGTTTTTCCAAGAGCCCAACTAATTAGTGGATTGTAAATAAATTCCCACACCTTTGAAATGATAATTATTTCCAAATATCGGAGACAACATACATCAGAGGAGGGGGGGAGGGGGGTGTTAAATATTCACACCAGTCAAAATTCAAACTTGTCAAATTTACCAACTTCTGCAACATTATAAAAAAAGGCAAAAAGAGAAAGTTATTAAACATTGAAAATGAATAAAGTGAACTAAAAAAAAAACAAGGAAATGAAGTCAATACACTTATCTTTTTGAAAATAAAACAGCCGACCTAAGTGATGTAAAGCAACTGAGAGGTAACTTGCATATAGGGTTGGCAAAGTGGGCCAGCCCACCAAAAACGGGCTGGGCTGGCCCACTCCACTAAAAATGTGGGCTGGGTTGGGTTGGTCCACTTTTGTAAAGTGGGCTGAAAATGTCAATCCACCCCACTTTAAGGTGGGTTAGTGGACCAGCAGGCCAGCCCACTAACCCACCTTAAAAATATTTTTAAAAAATATTTAATAAAAAATAAAAAATATTTTTTTAAAAAAATAAAAATTATTTAAGTTATACTAAAAATTAATATTAAATTAATGTCTGCAATCATTTTAATACCTTACCTCATATGAGATGAGAACTTGAGAAACCAAAAACAACAGAATCAAATAAGTCTTGCAACATTCATTGAACTTCCAAGAACAATTAAACAAAATTAGAATGTGAAATATTTTTTTAAAAAAATATTGTTTAATAATATTTTAAAAAAATATTTAAGTTATACTAAAAATTAATGTTAAATTTATGTCTGCAATCATTTTAATACC